>JADLZK010010897.1:0-180933 GCA_015847255.1 Hyparrhenia diplandra
ATTCCTGTATCGTCATAATAATGGATAACAAATATCCGGCCTCACGAGGGATGTACACAGCCCTATTATTAAGCCTTCAGGAAATGTAAGAAATGAGCTCTCGGCCATAACCCGAGGGAGTTGGATAAATAATATAAATGTTTCCATCCATTGTTGATATCTCTAAAGCAATAAATTCTAATTTCTTGCTTATTGTTGAGAGCGCTTCCTGGCCATCTCGTCACGTATTTACGTGTGCCCGCAACGTAACCAATACGCACCTCTCGAAAATTACCCGCAAAATAGAATTCGATTTCTTTACATTAAAAACCACATCATTTCGGCATCTCCAGAGAGCCCAGCATATGGCAGCCACCCCCACCCAAATCAATTCTCTAATCTTTTTTATTTTGATTAGTTAGCCACTTCCGAACATATGGCTAATTGATCTAGGCTGAGTCGATCCAAAGAGCAAAAAGAGATAATCCTCCAGATCATTCTGGTAAAGGGCAGATCAATGAATAAGTGTTGAAGTCTCATTCCCATTACAAAGAAACACACTTCCGACTCCCTTTTCGTTTTTAGCAAGATTGTCTTTAGTCAATATAACCCCCCTCCGTAAAAAACCGTAGAAAGATTTTAATTTTTAGAGGAATCTTAAATCTTCCAAATCATCCTATGTCGAAAAGGTGTTTGTGTAAAAATAAGGTCGAGGTACATTGAGCGGATAGAGAATAGTCCCGATTTGTTAAGCTCCATCTAAAATAATCCGGCCCTTCCACCAATTCGACATTTGAGATTAAGGCTACTAGACCAAGTCATTCTCGTAAGTTTGTTATCCACCAGCCCCCTCCTAAAAAAGAGATGTTTATGGGTTGAATCCATCACTTTTTGAAACGGTAGCGTGAGGATTTTGAACTATATTATATAGAGATGGATAGCAATCTTTCATAGGCTTATCTCCCACCCATTTATCGTCCCAAAATCTAGTGGTAGTTTCATCTCTCGATATCGAAGGAACCTTTTAGCCAACACCTCATCTTTTGATATGCATGAGGCCCTCCAAAATAAGAGTCATAGGGTTTGGCGGTCACTTGATTTAGGGATTTGAATGTAGGTATTTATTCCTTAAGGCGACTGCCATATGCCCCTGTGTTCAACAAATTAACCAACCATTTGGCTAGAAGGCATTTATTTTGCAATTCTAAATTAAGGATACCTAGTCCCCTTGGATCTTTAGGATCTGACCACGGGATGTGTCCCATCCGGCAAGTCTAAATCTATGTTTTCCTCAAGAGCCTTGCCGCGTAAGAACCTTGATCTATAATGATCAAGGTTTTTAATCAACCCTTTAGGGATTTCAAAGAAAGACATCATGAAAATAGGTATGCCGCTTAGACCGAATAAGCTGCATTAGTTTCCCCCCATAAGACAGGTATTTTGCTTTCCAAAGAAGAGAGTTTCTGTTTGAAACGATCTTCTACCTTTCCTCCATTCAGGTTTCAGGAGTTGTCTATGGTGTATTGGGATTCCAAGATATCTAAAAGGATATTCCCCAATGTTGCATCCAAAGAGAGTAGTATAAAAGGATTCCATCTCCTTAGCTCGCACCATAGCAAAAAGATTTCACTCTTATGAAAGTTGATCTTTAGCCCTGACATAATTGTTCAAAAGCACAAAGCAAAAGTTTAAGATTTTGTGCATGCTCGGGTCATGATCAAGAAAGATAATGGTGTCATCTCTAGATATTGAAGTATAGACAACCCATCATCTATAAGGTGGGGAGGACACCTCTTATTTGACCATCTGGCCACTCTATTAATTAGAAGAGCTAACATATCTCAAGAATCGATGTTAAATAAAAATTGGTGACATAGGATCTCCCTATCTAAGTCCTCGCTTGGTCCGGGAAGTAGGGACCTACGTCATCATTGACTTTGATCCCTACACTCCCCCAAAGGACCATTGTTTCAACCCCAAATTACACCATTTGGGAGAGAAACCCTTCATTTATAGCGTTTGTTGAAGGAAAGACCACTTCACTTTGTCGTGCCTTTTCAAAATCAATTTTGAAGATGACACCGTCACGCTTTTTGTGTGAAGTTCATGAATGGTTTCGTGAAAGGATTGACCCCCTTCCATTATATTTCGCTGCCGGGCATAAAGGCAGTCTGTGTTGGCCTCACCACGTTTTGGCTACTAAATTAAGCCTATTTGTGCCTACTTTAGTGAATATCTTAAAACTCACATTAAGAAACATAGATTGGCCTGTATTGCTGAATTTTTATAGCATTATCCACCTTTGGAATTAAGGTGATAATACCAAAAAATTCAAGCCGTACAGATCAAGATCCTCCCTATGTAGCTCAGCAAATAAGGATAAAAGATCATCTTTGATGATACCCCAAAAACACCGGTAGAATTCTTCGAGAAAACCATCCGGCCACAGGGGCTTTGTTATGTTCCATTCGGAAGACCGCCTCCCCTCACTTCAAGATTGCTGAACGGGCTGATGAGCATATCATTTTCCTCCGTGAAACCCGTGGAATATCCGTGTTTTGGTCTTCGCTAAGGGAGATATCGAAATTTTTCTCGTGGCCAAAGAGGTCTTTGTAATAAGACGTGATATGACTCTTGAGTCGATCATCATCACCGATCACCACACCTTGATCATTTTCAAGTTTAAAAATATGTTCCTTACGGTGTTTTGCATTGGCAACTAGATGAAAGAACCTAGCATTAGCATCTCCTTCCAGGGTTTTTTTTTAACTTTGGCTCTCTCTCATACCATTTTAGTTCCTCCCTCTCTTAGGAGGTTAACTAAACGTTCTTTTAGATAGTGCTTCATATTAATCTCTTGTTCGATAAGGGAGAGATCTCAGCTTTTCTTGTCTATATTCTCTAAGATAGCCAGTGTAGTTTTTTTTCTTTTCTATAAGACCTGCAAAGTATGTTTTCGCCCAACCCCTTAGATATTGTTTGAGCTTACTAATCTTGAATTGCCAACGCTCAAGAGGGGTGAGCTCGAGGAAGGAGGAGATTGCCAAATATTTGCAACCATTTCATAAAAATCCTTCCTCGTAACAAATCCATCCCCTCTCAAATTTGAAAGGACGGTTGTGGGTTAGTGGGTCTAAGCACTGCGGCCGAGTACTAGGGAGTGTGGTCGAGATATATTCGTCCCTAAGTTGTACAGTTGACAATGGAAACATGAGTTCCCATTCCGTGTCGACTAGTACTCTATCCAACTTTTTCAAAGGTTGGATTATCCCCCGGTCCCGCCCATGTGTATTGACGGCCTGTCATTGAAATCTCCTTTAGATTCGTAGATTCGATGACGGCGTTAAAGAGGTTTTGACCATTTATGGTCAAAATCCCTAGAACTCTTTATCTTCGAGCCCTCTCATTATATTGAAATCTCCTCCTATCATATATGGAAGAGTTTCTTTGGAGCACGTGTTGGCGAAGTTCTCGCTAAGAAAGCACTTTTATTCTGTGGTTGTGCTGGTCCATAAACCGTATATAGCACAAATTTGAAGTCATTTGATTTGACTCTTAGGGTGAATTTTACATAAAAATCTCCCTCGAAGAATGGATCCAATGTCGAAGACATTCAAGTCCGCACCTAGCAAAATGCCCCGATCTTCCATGGGGTGCCATGGTGTGCCAAATAAAATCATGCCCCACAAAATTTTTTAAGGACATGATCCGGAAGGAATCCCTAGGCTGTTTCGAGAGAGCAATAAAATTAATTTGCTCTTGCTTAACCAATTCCAAAAAACCTATGTTTAGCCAAGTCACCTGGGGACCTCTACTATTCCGTAATATTCCCTTCATTTAATATTAATTTTGAGGAGGTTTTTGGTTTCCTGGGAAGTTTGCCATTTTTTATATTTTTGGCATTATGATATTTCTTCCTCCGGGCGGGAGGAGAAAGATCTATAATTTGATCATTCTCCTCCCTCCCGCAAGTTCTCATTTAGAATTCCACGCGTGGCTGAGAACTGCATCAATTTGGTTATCCCGCTCATCCTCACTTTCAAAATTGAAGGATTTAGGAGCAGTCCCTTTTCTTTCTATTAGCACTAATAGCTAATCTATCAATCTCTAAGTTTTTTTATTGAGATTACTGCTGATGAGCCTAGGTTGATGCCTACTCTACCAAGGTTTGATACAACTTTCCGATCCAAATGGGACGGCAACAAGTAAAACTAGTCAAGCTGTTGTGAGCTGGGTTTTTTTTTTTTTTTTTTTGCCACACACTAATTTTCAAAATAACTTCATCCATGCAGCTGTTGTTCTTCCCTCTCACAAAAACATAAGTTATGATGAAGTTAAAAAAAAAGTAGCTTATCTCAACTCTCTTGCTTATTTCTCTCATCATAACTTATTTCCTCTCATCTATGAAATAGATTTTTTCGAAACAGCTCAGTTTCATCTGAAGAGTTGCTCATGAAGCTGTTTTTTTTCCAAAATAATAGCTGTAAGGCTGAGCTCTGCCAAACCAAGACTTATTGTTTGTCAGTAAGCACGCGTGGATCAAATTGCTTCAAAAAAAAAAAAAAAAAATCAATATAGCTAGCTTGATTGTCGTGGAACCCGTTTGGTTAAGGGGGTGTCAAAATATTTTTGGGTTGGGCTAAGCACTTTTCGCTTGTATTTGGTAATTATTGTCCAACCATAAACTAACTAGGCTTAAAACATTGTCGCACTTTTCAACCAAACTGTGGAATCAGTTTTTTATTTAACTACATTTAATACTCCAAAAATACGTTAAGAGATTTGATGTGACGGGGAACTCTGTAGCACTTTTTGGGTTGCTGTAGATCCAACTGAACACCCCTAAGCAAAGATGTGAGTGGTCCGTTTGGTTTTGCAATTGGAAGTGGTCTATCCGTACGTACCTACATCCGAGCCTATATAGCGCTCTTTTGGTTTGAGACGTTGGTTAAGCATCAGACCACCTATTGCTCATTCTAGGTCTAAACCGGATGAGAGGCGAACCGGCTAATCAAACAGGCTAGCAGTGTGAATGCGATCAATATTATGTATAATGACATTGACTTGAATCATATGGATATTAATTACATACACAACACTCGAAGTACCCTAGCTACGCAGCTGCATAAATACAAAAATCACACTCACACACTCAAACACACCTCTACTACAAACATATATACACGCAAATTTGGATAATAACCTGTCATATATATCAATCATCAGTAGTGTCCGGCCTGGGAGGAAGAAGGAACAAGACATAGAAACCCCCGATCACCGTGGAACACCCGGTCAGCCACACGGCAGCGGCGAGGGCGGCGGCATCAGCGCCGAGACCCTCCACGAGAACATGGCTGTCAACAGCGTCGTCGTGAGCCAGACGCCGGCTCTGGCGCGGTCCCAGCCGCTGAGCCTGGCGGCGCCGTCTCGAACCGGCGCAGGCAGTACAGGAGGAGCAGCAGGGGTGGCGTACGTCACGGCGACGAAGAGTGTCGTGGCCGTGTGCATGCCTGACCTGTGGATTGCGATGGCCGAGTTGCATGTCAGGAGAAGGAAACCAAGGAGCGCCATGACGCCATAATCGATGATCCCACGTTTGTTACCTTTCTGCAAGGTATGTCGCCCATGCATCGATGGGATATATATATATATACATACACACTCCGTATATTATACTGAGTTACCTCTGGCTTACAATAGAAGCAGTCAAGGAACGTACCGTGCAAGCAACGCATTAGATAATATACAGACAAGTGAGTTCACTACACCATGCACTGCATACTCTATCCGTCAATAAATTTAATTATTTTTTTTCTTGTTTTGATGAGTTAATTAATTCTATGTATAATAAATAATAATGGCGAGAACTAGCTTAGGGTTATTTTGAAAGCTTTTTTTTTTAGATTACACAAAGTACAACGCAGACACTCACAATGCGCACGCACACTCATCCCTATGAATACACGTACGCAAAACCCTACCCCTATGAGCACCTCCGAAGGACTAAGCACCGACAGATCTAGAGATTCCCCGGTCGCCATTGGCGCATTGTCGCCGACGGAACGCCGCTACCACTAAATGTATAACGCCGGTAAATCCTGGGAAAATCCCAAGGAAAATGTGCGATCACCAGGATTTAAACCCTCGGTGGGGAGCGTCCCACTGTGGACCGCCCTACCGTTGGACTACAAGCCAATTCGCTTGAGAGCTATTTTTTTAACCCAAGGACGAAATAGCTAGCCCTCCAATGAAATAACCCTTAAATTATTTGGATCCAAGGGCTATTTGGCATTTAATGCATTTTCCCAATCATTTGAACACATTAGTAGCTAGAGCAACAACAACAAAAATAGTCTCAATTAGCACCTGTTGGGTGAAATATTTGCTCAACTCTTTATTGATGAAGTGTGGTTACAAAGCAACCATTCAATATTGTTTTTACCAGGGGTGTCATGGAGTATTTATAGGGATGACTTCGTAATACATGGAAAACACATAACTTTACATTTAATCTATTTCTCTATCTTTGTTCGGGCGAAGTAGTTTTCAACATCTTTGCTTGAGCTTTCGAATCTTGTTCAGGCGAAGTTGTCTTCGTCAACTTCACTTTGAATTATGGGAAATTAGATCTCCGAGCTTCTTGTCCCAGCGAAGTCGTCCCCGATGACTTCGCGATCGGTCTTTGCTTTAAGGACTGCGAAATTGAATCTTTTATGCGAAGCTGCAAACAGGCGAAGTCATCTTGGATTTATTGCTGAGAATTTTCTTCCTGCAGCTTTAAAGTTTAGGATAAAAGTTTTAGGAGCAAAGTTAGATCCCAACGGCACCCCTTGGGGGATAGTTTTCTTGATGTGTAATAAGTTCAACCAGCTATGCAATGTATTTTCTCATAGGAAATTTAGGATTCTTTTTTATATATATATAAAAGCTATAAATAAGAGAAATGTTTACTGAGTTGTAGGTCTAGACAAGGATTACTGTTTGTTTTATAGGATAAGTCTAGACAAGGATTTTTTTTTTTTTGGTAGGATGGAGGAAGTGTTGAGGGGGCAGAGAACAACGAAGAAGCTACTCAGTAAATTCAGATATTCGGAACGTGCCCGGTGGGCTGTTCACGTCATTTTCCTGGCGACTTGCCACACGGTCGATCGAGCCGGTCAGTTCAGTTGGTTGTGAAAGGAACAATCGTGTGTGTTCCTGTTTCTTCGTCAAGGCGCACTGAGATGGACAAAAGCTTTAATTTGTGCGAGTGCGAAACGGAGGAGAATATTCACCAGAAAGTAGGCATGCTTAGATTCGTTGACGTTGTGTCACCTTGCCAAGCAAAGGAATCACCTAGCGCCAAGCTGTGGTCTTGGTGACTTTCGTGCGAGCAAGCTTTTTCTTTGCAGGCATAGTGGGGCCAAAATGGCTTCTCTAGCGTGGCCACACAAGCCGTGACCCCCAAGCCCACCCCGTGCGGCCTTCCAGCACCGGCCAGCGGCCACCCAGGAACCACGACGCAGTGATCCCAAGGCCGTAGACATGCATGCAGTGCGCTGTAGTGGATAGCGGTGTGTATCGGGCAAGGGAGCGCACGGTGCGGACGATGCGTCCGGGGCGTACCTAATAATTTTCTTCCATTCCTGGGGTTCGCGCCGTGGATCCACCACACAGCGCCGTGGATCCACTACTGATGACCAATTTCTTTGGAATGACGACTACTGATGACCATCCAGAAAGACGCGTTGGCTTGTGTAAGTCTTGCAATGGACGACACGGCATGCAGCAAATGCAGGGCTCTGTACCAATCAATTTGGCACGTTAGTTCCAGATTATAAGTTACGTTGATTTTTTTTCCAAATTAATTCTGACGTTCTGGCCGGTTTGATCAAGCTTTTAGTTTAAAAATATTATCTTGTTAGTAGTATCGCGGATGAATTCAAATAATTGCACCATCAATATGGATGGAGTAGCTAATAAAAAATAATTTAACATTGTACTCACTCCGTCCCAAAATAGTTGCAATTCTATCATGTTTTAGTAAATAAATACCATTAGATTAATTATGAAATATATCTTCATAAAATAAATTGTTTTGTAGCCATAAATATGAATACTACTATTTAATAAAAACTAGGTCAAACATGAAGCACCTTTACCCACCTGGCATGCAGCCTATAGTTGCATTCTTGTAGTGACACAATGGTAGTACTTATGAATATTTTTCTTTACAAACTTATAGTTAAATAAAACTATACAAGTTCGACTCATATATAGGATACTAATTTAAAAACGTAGTACATAGGTGGAGTAGTTCTACTGAAATGCGAGATTTTCATGTATGGATATTGACTAGTAATTGCATGCGTCCTTCTTTTGGTTTTCCTTTAGCTATGCCCTTTTTTTTGCTTTAGTTATTTCTTTTTTTTTTTTCCATAAAAAAGTAGGAGTAGTGGCACAGCTAGAGCCGGGATTGGAGTGTTAATATATGATCGTTGGAATTAAGCTTGCCGGCAGACAGCGAACAGTTGGTTTGGACAACGGCTTGGCGTGCCCGAGAAGAAGAAACAAAAGACCACACGTACGAAGAAACTTTACGTGGTCTTTATCACTTCGTTTATCATTGGCTCAATTGCGCAATTGCTCGTATTCTAGAGTCTAATTGCTCGTTTGCCACCGTTTTTTTTAGACTTTGCATGTTTGCCCCTGTTTTTCAAAATCGAAGGCTCCAGATGCCCCTGCTCCGTGGAGTGGACATAACAGTGTTATGTAGAGGCGGAAAAGACACAAATGCCCTTGACTAGATGGGTCCCACTTGTCGGCTTCATCCCGTACCCACGCAACCTAGATGGGAGAGAGATGCATTTCGCCTCCCCTTGGTGCAAAGCACCGACGACCACGCCTCCCCGGCCACACTGTCGGCCGACGCCGCGCCTAGCCCTGGCTCTCCCTCGACCACACCGCCCGCCCAGCCTCGCCACGCTGCGCTCACCTCCGTCCACGACCGAGGCTCGCGGGGGGCTGCTGCGGTTGCCTGCCCCGCGCGCCGACCGCCTCAACGCGTGAAGCAGGCTACCCGTCGTAGGTCCAGCTCGCGGCGGCGTCGCCGCAGCTGCTCGCTCGCTCACGCCGGCCGCCCGCCCGGGGTGGAGCGAGGCTGCCCGCCACGCCCCCACGCCCTCCCGCCGCCGGGACTAGCCGCCGTGCCTCGCACCCGCTCGATAGCTATGACCTCCCATCCCGGACGCCGACGAGCTCGAGAGTCGGCGCCGCCTAACACTACTAACGAGAGATAAGAACGGAGTCGAGATCAAGCGGCAGAGGGAGAAAGGGAGAGCGGCGGGAAGGGGTAAGGCAGTCTTTTCCCCCTTTTTCCTTTTTGCAATATTTTTTTTGTCTATTAATTAACTCCAGCTCCCGGTGTTAAGAAGGGGGGGGATGGTGCGTTCAGTTTCAAAAACAGGGTAAATGTGCAAAGTTTAAAAAACAGGGGCAAACGAGCCATTAGGCTCGAGAATAGAAGCAGTTGCGCAATTGACCCTTTACTATTCGATGTCGGACCCGGCCAGTCGGGGATAACAAACTTCCTGTGGGCGCTTTCAAGAGCCAAGAGCGGGTCATGCATATTTTCTACCGACTATATACCTTAAGAGATCGAGCAAGCTGCAGTGGCTACTCGCCTAGAGTTGGTCGGTTAGTTGGAATGACGAGAGGATCGTCATGACACACTACCTTTTTTGCGAAACGCTGAGAAATTTCGTGACAATTTTCCTATCCGAGTGCGACAGCAGGGACGGGGTACAATTAAACATGGAGTATTGCTGTGTATCGATCGGTCAAGTAAGCCTAGCAGATTGCATGTCGTGTTGGCAAGCATTTCTGAACTTTCGTGTGTGACGAGCCTGAAGACCACCTGAAGATGGAGACTTACGTCAAGCTGTTGATTTCAGTGGTTATCATACGCAGGATTCTATTCGGATATGTTGGTAACCAGAGGATGGAGGGACAGGTTAGTTGCTCAACATCTCTGTACTATCTGCAATACCACTGAAATACTACCGACCAATCACATCTCTGTACTACCTCTATCCAAATGGGAGGTTAAGCGAATTAATAGAATATAAGAAGGAATTTTGTATGGAGAGGAGATGACAGCACAAGAGGAGGCAATTGCCAGGTCGATCAATTGGAGGAGGGTATGCTGATCAAAGAAATTGAGCGGCCTCGGCATACATGATCTCAAGAATTTTGCCCGAGCACTGAAGTTGAGGTGGATGTGGTACAGGTGACAGCAAACTATGGGTGGGGCTGCACATTAAACTCGACCAAAACAGAACAATATATAGGACCTGTTCCGAGCATGCATAGAGATCAGAATCGGCAATGGCAATAAAACCAGCTTTTGGCATGATCGCTGGCTGAATGGATTAGCGCCTCTATGCTACCCTGTAGCGTGGTGCAAGAATCAAATAGTACAAGACAACGACGGAAGAACAACTAGCGGCCTTGATACGGCAGGAAGTTGCAGCGTTCAGGCAGCCTATGAGATGTTGCTTTGGACACTTAACCGGCTATGAAGCTGTTATCTAGTTTGCGTACGTACAGATTTTGTAAATAATTTCTTCGCTAGATTCTTCTCGACGCTGAGACTAGTTTGTAATTTTTTTTTTCAACTACTATAATGAAAAGACAGAGCACTTGCTGTTCACCTAAACAAAATCGTAGATGTCTGATTATATGCTGTCGACCTTAATTCTGATACTGAATTGAGTTAGTACATGTGTTTTTTTAGGACAGTTATGTCCTGAGTGACAACACAAAAATGCTGACCGTCTCTAAATATTGCTACTCTTTTAGAGACAGAGACACTTTGTATCCGACTCTGTTGATCAAGCCGCTTGTCTCCAATGTCGATTCTGAATAGTAGTGAATTACGCAATTGATGATGAGGCCATTGCTGTTCCGTAATATTTTTTTTTCCCAAACGAGCCTCCCATTTCTATTAACAAGAACAGAAATACACAGCAGTTTCAAGAACTGTTTTCAGAAAAGCAACAGGTAAATCGGCAACAAGCCGGACAGAAAAAAGGACCCTGACAGCAGCCAGTGGCTCAGGGGAACAGAGTTTATACCACAGATTTTTTTTTTTTTTCTGAACAAGGGAAACCCCATTTCCATTATATGATAACGGAAAATATACCACAGATTATTGTTGTTCCGCTATTCAGCAAATTGATTGTCCTTTTTTATAGTAGCAAATTGAATGTCATGGTATAAAAATACATTCCTATATATGCTTATACACAAGTATTGGATTCAATAATGAAACCTAATAATATATATTTACATGCCAATTGGAACTATATGGTCGACGCGATCAAACAATTTCCTCATATCCGTTGAGTGGAGAAGAAGCAAGAAGGAAGAGTGTGTAAAACCCGCCGGCAACAGTAGAAGCTCCCATGAAGCAGACGCCTGCCCCGACTTGCCATGGCACGAGCACGGCGATCCTCCATGAGAACATCGCCGTCAGCAACGTCGTCGTGAGCCAGACGCCGATCTTGGCACCGTCCTGGCCGGCGAGCCGAGCGGGGCGGTGTCGAAAAAATGCGCAGGAAGTAGAAGAGCAGGATGAGGATGGCGTACGATGCGATGAAGAAGACCATAGCGGCACCGTCTCCCCGTGACCTGTGGATCGCGAGTATCGAGTTGGCGGTGACCAGAATGAACCCTAGAGCCGTGGCCACTGACGCCATTTTTGTCTGTCGACGCTACGATGCAGCTAGAGGAAGCCAGCAACTATACGTTCCGATCCTTTGGCAACAAACATTCCCGATGGAAGTTGGGTGCATGCTATATTTATAGCCATATAGTATAGTATAGGGATAGTATCGAGGACAATGGGCGACGTGTGCAAGGCGTACGTACGCGGCTTCCTGCAAACACCCAACAAAGACTGCATCAAACTGAACATTATATAGGATTCCGGCTATAGTCCATCATTGATTGCCTCCATGCAAAGGAATGCTAATTAAGGTGGAAGCAGAGGGAGATTATTTGCTTTGCGTACGTGTCAAGGAATGCTAAATAAGTACACACTCCGTTCTAAACTATAATTCGTTTGACTTTTTTGACCTTAAGTTTGACCATTCGTTTTATTCAAAAAAAGTATGTAAAAATAGTCAAATTTAAGTCATTTCTGAAGACCATTTGTTAATAAAGCAAGCCAAAATTTTAGATAAGATGACAATACTAGCACATGTAGTCTAAGGAACATGGTTGGTTTTGTAATCAAACGTCATGAAACTATCCAATAATTAACAATGGTCTTAGTAGAGTCAATCAATAAACATATGTGGTCCTTTCCACTCGGTTTTGGGCGTTCCTATTGCTTGCATGGTAACTTCTGTGTACTTCGGCTCCTGCGCAGCTCCGGTGCAAGAGCACAACAAGGTTCATGCAATTTCGTCGTCCATGTTCATATATACTACTATTAACGTACACGCGACGCGCATGCACTGCGTGACACACAAGCCACGACGACACGACCTTATCCGTCGTACGTGATTAAATTCATGACTCATGAACACGCGGCGCCGCGTTACGTACATGCAACATACAGCTGCTGACGACGCATATGACTACCGTGTCTGATCGTCAGCGTCTGACGGTTGCGTGCCGTGTTGTGTACGGACATGGACTCCGATATCCAGTGCCCACCTGTTTAGTTGGTGAAAAATGAACCAAAAAAGTTCTACACTACTCGTCACATCAAATCTGTTGGACGCATAAATAGAGCATTAAATGTAGGTACATAAAAAAACTAATTACATAATTTGGCTGAAAAGTCCCGCAGAATCTTTTGAGTCTAGTTAGGCCTGTTTGGTTTAGAAAAGTCCTAGGACTTTTTAGTCGAGACTAATAAAAAAAAGTCTCTCTAAGAGTCTTTTTTAAAAAGTCCCAGGGACAATAATTACCAAATGAAAAAGTCTAAATGACCCCCTCATGTATGGTGGGTGGTCTAATTAACACCCCAAACTGTAAAACCGGGTATACAACACATTAAACTTTATAAAACCATTCATTTTACCACCGGAGCTGTTTTTGGAACCTGGTTTTGCCTAGGTGGTGTCCAAGTTGGCACAGTGGCTGTGGGTCCAAGCTGTCATCCCTCACCTCTAGCTCCATATCCATCTCCTAACCGTTTCGGTCCAGTGCGCAAAGCACCAGCAGCATATCCTCTAGGAGCACGGCGACGGCGCAGCTCCTCCCCGGACGTGCGGGCACCGGCGCCTACATGCGAGTCAATGTGCTCCTCCACCGTGTTGCTCGGATCTTTTTCCGCACCCACGCGACGATGTTTTGGTTGTCCCTCGTCAAACTCGAGTCCACCGCTAGCGGCGACCCGTGATGAGCACGTGCGGGAAGCTTGCTCCGGCCGCGCCACCGCCGCTCTCCTCCCTTGCCGCACGCGAGGCCCTCACGCCGCCACAACTCACCCGACCGCATGCCAATGCAAGCCCTCCCGTCCCATGCAACCGTCGTTCCAACGCTCCTCGCCCCTGCGTAGCTCAACGGGCTATCGGCGCCGACCACGCGTCGGGGCCTTTTGTGCGAGCCGCACCCATCAGGCGGCCTTCCGATGTACGACAAGCCCGGCGGTGGGCCTGCCGGCGCGCTCGCGACGCGTCGACCACGTCGGCGCGCTTCGCCGTGTCGTCCGGCGGTTACGTGGCGGCCGGCGTTTCACGGTGGTTGAAGTTGGTGGCGGCGACCGCGACTTTTTTTTTTTCTCGACCGGGCCATTCACCCGTATTTCATTAAGAGGGGGAAAACCAACTGCAAATACAAACTCGATGCCGGCGGACATCGTTGAAACCCAAATAAAAAAGCGAAAGCTAAAGACTAGAGAACAAGGAAACAGAGGTAGAAACTAAACGGCGCAAGGCCAAAGAGCAGCAGGAGAACTACCGGAGAAAGCACGGGCTACAAGGAGAAAGTTTGTAGCGGCGACCTGCGACTTCGAGGACTTCGGGTGGCGCTGCCCCTCCCCGGATTCATGCACGGGCGCGAGGTGATCCCCCAAATGTTTGGGTACTCGAGCGAACACGGCGTCGGCGGCCTGCCGGGCGGATCTTTTGCCGCACGGTGGTAGAAGATGTGGAAGCGTGGAGCACAATGGCGAGCGCGGCCGTCATGTGCGCCACGGTGTTCGGGGAACTGGATTATACGTTGGGGGGACGGTGGTCTGCATGGAGTAGCTTCGGTTGTAGAAGGTGATTACGTAGCGTTGCTACGCTCGACTTCTGCAACCGGCTTCTAGTAGAAGGTGATTACATCCACGGGGAGAATGAGAAGAGCAAGAGGAGAATGGTGGTCGCGGTGACCATCGCGGCGCGAGCGGCTGCGGCGCTCGATTGCACTCCGCTGAAGCCCTGGCGTGGTGATCGGCGCGATGCCGCCGCCTACACGCCGTCGTTCCTGCTCCGTTCGCGGTGATCGTCGGCTTTGGCGTAGTGACCCAGCGAGGAGCGGCCCGATGTCCGACCCCAACGGCCAGCACCGGTGACGACACGGATGGTGACATCATCAAAACAAGCCAATGTGGAGTGCCATGTGTGCAAAACCACTAGCAAAACCAGCCCGGGGGTGTTTGTCCGGTTTTGCAAAGTTTGATGTGTATAATACCTGGTTTTATACTTGAGGGGCTTATGTAGACTACCCTCGATACGTTAGGGGTGATGTAGACTTTTTCCATTACCAAATACAAACGAAAAGTGCTACGAAGAGCCAAACCCAATATAAGAATGGAAAGTTTTTCCCAAAGCTACTCGACGTGCCTTGAAAAATGAACGGCAATTCCACCGGACGTACAAGTGTACAACATGATACTCCCTTTGTCCATATGAAAGTGTCCTTTTACTTTTGTCCATCAAGTTTGACCATTCGTTTTATTTAAAAAAGTTTTGCAAATAATAAATTAAATTAATAATCATTAAAGTATCTCTAATAACAAAATAAGTCATAATAAAAATAAATAATATTTATATAAAAAATTAACAAAATGGCGTGAAAACTAAAGTGACACTTTTAAAGGGAGGAAAGGAGTACATATATAACAGTTGTACTACGTACGTGGAACGCCAGCAGGCTGCCCCAGGAAGTGTAGCCTGTTTTCTGGAATCGCGCGCTTCTTTAATTTGAATTAATTAAGAAGAATTAAGACGAGGACAAGGATTAGCAAGGGTTCGAGATATACGTTGACAACGACTCGGAAGAGATGACTCTAGACTTGTGACCCGACCTGCCGTCTTTATGGTGACATGGATGGATCTCCACAACTGTCGTCTTTATGGTCACTGAGACGCGTTATGTCTATACGCGTCTCCGATGAGTGATGACCTTCATCAGAGACGCGCGTTTGCTCAATACGCTGGATGTCTTTGACATTGGTGACGTGTGTGGCCTATATGCATGCAGGATGCAGCTGAATTGAAATATCTTTGTTACAGCTAGTCCGATTGATGCAGTCTTGTTAGCAGGATCCATCTCAAACCACATGCAGTCATCCACTTTCGAAGCAGTTTCGTTCCACTGATACGATATCTCTCTCAAACCGTGGGCTAGCTATGCTAGCTTCGTCACCTTGACTTGATCGATCCCATGGTTAGCGGTGGCACAAAAGTTAACTAGATACTCCTTCCATACCAAGAGTTCTAGCGCACATGTGGTGCAAAAGAATCGTCTAAGCCACAGAAAAAGAAATTTCAGCAAGAGCTTAAGCAGAAACCCACCATTTCTTTCCCTTTGGGCTGATCATTTACCACATAAAAGCAACGCATAGAGGTCAACCACAGAACAGTTTTCTGGCGCCATCTCTTATAATGAGTGCCCTCAAATGCAGTTGGTTTTAACAAACCCCGCAAAGCCAATAGATGAAAATTGCCTAAAATCATCACGTTTTTTGGATTGTTAGAAAATTAGGCATTTTCATGTTTAATTTAATCCATGTAAATGACGACGCAAGCAATAGGAACATGACATCATATATGTGCTTGTCTATAATGTAGATCATAATCATCATCATGAATAATATTCTAATGCCAACCAGCATGGTAAGACAAGTAGTATTGCATAAATAAAACAAGTCTGACAAGCTGCTAGCACTAACCAGGAAGATTAAAATATTGGCAACAAAATGAATAAAAAGTTTGACAAATTCATACCCCGATCCGAGCCGGAAGCACCAGAGAATGACATGATTCTTGTTGTCGAAGATGAAATCCGCTCTAATCACCAGGAAGAAGAACGCGAAGAACCAGCGAGTAGTCGTGTCCTAAGACACTCCCCAAAAACGTGATTGCCGCCCTTCACCCGAGCAGGAGAACTCAAAGACGGCGGGCGTTCGAAGGCCTACTCTTCCCGAACTTGTGCGCGCAAGGACAGGAACGGAGAAGCTTTGGGGCAACTGAATTGTGGTTGTGTGTGCAAGTTTCAAGCGTCTATGGAATGGAGGACACATGATGTGCTATTTATAGCCAAGGAAGAGTAGAACAAGAGACGGGAGAGATGTTATGGAATAAATACTCACAATAGAAACTCTCTTCATCATGAATGAATAATTCCAGTAACTCATCTCATTAGGATTAGAAACTCCCATAACTCCCAAAACTCTCATTTAACCAAGTGTTAATATGAGAAACTCTTGCACTTACTCGACTTATAAGTGGCAAAACAAATTTCACATGCAAGGCACGACATGCACATGCACAACTTGTCACTCACATCTCTAATCACAATCGTATGGTATTAAACCATCACATGAACATGCACATTATTTATATGACTTAGAATTATTTGATATATTAAATATTATATGAGTCAAACCCATAATATATCTAACACTTTGTGCTTGCGCTGAGTTGAGCAACTCACGGCTGTCGGCGGCGTAACGGACAGCCGGTGGGCACCTATGTGGAGCTGGGAGGGCACGCGACCGCCATCGAGGCGGAGTAGCTGGGACGCGAGGACAAGGAGCTGGGGCACGGCCGGCCTCTCAGACTTGCAGGGAGAGAGACGGGGAAGAGAAAGTGCGCGTGGGACCCGGCGTTGCCTTGGAGTGCGTGATGCGCCCGGCGACGCTGCTAGCGCCGAGTTCACTCTCTCTCCTCTATTCTCTCACTGCCATGTAGGAAAATGCTGAGCTGGCTTGGCTATAAGCCAAGCTGAGCTGGCTTATTGTACCTCCTCTTAGAAAACGTATCAAATACCCCTAACCCGTACACTGGCTCAGCCAGGATTTTCAGTTTCAAAGCACTCATAAGTGCCGCCCTTTGACATCTACCTTCATCTGTTCTCATAACTTTATAAACAACCTGATAGTCTAAAAACAACCGACTAAAACAAAGACAACCATCACAGGGGCATACCCCAGGAGAATGAAAGTGCAGCAAAGATAAACGGATTTATTACACATTTTGACATATATTGATTTTGTTCCTTCCCGGGACAGGCCTGGTCTTCTATTGAGCGTTCGCCGTCATCAGCAGCATCATCTCCTCAGCTACCGGCTCCATCTTCGTCTTCAACAACGGCTTCCAGGATTTGAGCAGAAGAATCATTTGGTAAACTAAACCCTTGGGGGAGGCCAACACTTTTTTGTTAATTGCCATATCATTTCCGGTCTTCCAGATAGTCCACATGGCACCTGCACAAATAATTAAAGTTGCCTAACTCCATGACAATTGTCCAAGAACTCTAGATGGGTCTAATAATATAAAATAGTCGTTGTTGTTGTCTTTCACCTCTACATCAGCCGACTACGTAGCTAGCACTAGCTATTACCATTGTGAATGCCCTTGGGGTTGTAGGAGGCTAAGGAAGACAAGTGATGTTTGAACACACTTCACGAGTCGGTCAAATGAAAAGGCTGCACGTGTTAAACGTGTCTGAGTGTGGTGCCGATGTGCCGTCTCGTAAACGCCGTACTGCCCATCCCAACCTTACAACGGTAAACGCCGTACTGCCTCCATTTCCCCGTCTCGTACGTACGTCTGGACTATAGAGAACAGCGACACCCGCACAACTGGTACAAAAGTGCCACGATATATGAATCATGAAGGCCCAACTGATTTTTTCATTTGAATCGTGTCGGTGTCTGTTTCGTGCATGCTGACGATGCTGTCGGCTCGCAGCTAGGTTCCAACAGCGTGGGTTCACAGCTCTGTTTCTGTATCGGCACCGCAGTACGCGGCACGGTGCCTGAGACAAATGGACGGTGTTGCCTTGCCGTGGAGACTGGCGGAAGACTGGCCACGAAACCTGCGTCCTTCCGGGTTCCGCGGCGACTGTCTAAATCATGGTGCGGGTGGTGTGGCGGGCTCGCGACGGCCGTCTGCTGCTTCGCGCGTGTAGTCGTCTCGGGAAGTTGAGCTTTCGTGGACAGTAGGCCGGACTGTACCATTAGAGCAAGTACAATAGAGAGGTTTGAGCCGGCGAGATCCAATAGGAAAGAGAGAGAAAAGAGAGGAGAGAGGGGAGCAGGCGATTTGCAAGTCGGCAATGCGGTGCCGGGCGAAAGGGGCTGTTGGGGTCACTGCTATCAGGCCTCACGTGAACCAAACGCTAGCAGCAGCGATTCGGCAGGCAGAAGAGCGGGCGAGACGCCCGGCGGCGGGCGAATCCATTATACTTGCTCTTAACGTTCTTTGCCATTTCGCTTTTGTCCTTTCCTTACCGGGATAGAAAAAGATACCCCTTTGATCTCGGTACTCGTCCTCCTGTGCCCCTGAAAGAATAGATTTTTAAAATTATCTCAAGTTAATATTTTTAAAAACTTTGACCAAACTTCTAAGAAGACAAAACTTACCTTATCAAAATAGTAACATTAGATTTATCATAGAAAATATTTTCATAAGTTGCTCACTTCATATTATAATAATATTGCTCTTTTCTATAAAGAGTCGCACGGATTCTAGGAATTGATTTGTTCAAAGAGAAAGAGGACGCATTTTAACATTTAAATTTTTTAATATAAACCTTTTGTACCAAATGCTTCCTAATGGGGACACTCATATGATTACCAACTATTCTATTAATGTGCAATTACAAATGCACTTTTTTTTTTTTTTAGATTACAACACGTACAACACTCAACAACACGCACGCACACTCACCCTTATGAACACACGCACGCAAACCCTACCCCTATGAGCACCTTCGAAGGACTGAGCCGGCAATGCGGAAATTCACGAAGTCACCACGGGCGCCTTGTCGGCCGGGGACGCCGCCTACCACTTAATGCGTGGCGCCGGAAAATCCCGGAATAAACCCGGGGATAAAGTGTCGCACCCAGGATTTGAACCTGGGTGGGAGCCCCACAACCAATGGCCTTTGTCATTGCGTTAGAACCCCCTTGACAATTACAAATGCACTTATCTCTACTTAAAATACATGTTTTTGTAATCTACTAGTCCGATAACCAGCTCTAAAAACACTAAGGCGACAATTTTTGAGGTTGTTCGGTGTCAACAGACAGTAACCTAAAGAATGGTGTCATCTTCATATTCCTACGAGCCCATTAAGGAAAACATACTCTATCCTATAAAAAGCTTTTTAAGAATGGACCAAACAAATATCTAGATTGATGAGGTCACCACATGTATCTTATTATCGATATGGACTAATGGACATGATGCCTAAAGAATGGCATCGTTAAACTAGGTCTAGTTTTGAGGCGGTTCAAAAAGATGATTGTTGAGCTTAGAGGTTTCGTTGTTGCATGAGGGTGGAAGAGAGAAAGGTGGTATAACAGGGTGTAACTGAGTCGAGACTTGATATCGAGAGGGGTTACTCCTTGAGGTTTTGTTTGGATGCACATATATCCACCTTAATCCATATGTGTCAGAGTAGATTGGAGTGAAACTTAAACTAATTTACACTCCAATCCACTCAAACACATATAAATTGATGTGAATTAATATGTATCCAAACAAGGTCTGAGATGGAAATAGAGGGGTGATGGTTAGAGCTTGGGTTTTGTGAGGAGGCTTTTGCAAGATTGTGAACGATTGCGGGTCATGACAAAAATAATTTTAAAATACTTTAAAATAATTTTATTTGAGACGTAAATGTTGATACTATCTTTTTATAAATTCAGATGCTAAACTTTTGAAAAAGTGATTCGGTTTAAATTTAAAAGTGTATTCTTTTTAGAATGCAAAGCGTACAATCCTGTTGGATTTTTATTTTTTTAAAACAAAAGGCTTCCCGAAGTACGTTCTGATGAATTGCGGTTGAATCGAAAGGTCAATTTCTGCCGCAATAAAATCGGAGAAAAGAAAGCCCGGTGGTATCCTGAAGCAGTTAAGTGCGCGGCCCCAAGACACACACGGCTGATTATAGCAGCACGGCCCGTGTCTCTCCTGCCCGACGCTCCTCCATTCGCCGGCCAGACGTAGTCATTTAGTCACCCCACTGCTCTTGTGCCATCGTGCTTCTTCGCCGAATGGCAACACCACGAATTATTTGTAGTCGCTCCACACAGCTGGTGGCATGGTGCGTAGCACGGCAGCCACCACCCGTCTGCAGAGTGGAAGCCCAGTCGTCTCTTGCTAGGTACGAACCCATGTGGCGGCAGCTCAGCTGCGCGCTAGCGTGCGTGATCTCGTCAGAGCGTACGTGCGCCTACCATGGCGAGCGACGACGGAACCAGTATTCAGATTTGATTTCTTCTCGTTCAAATATAAAACACTACCATTGGTAATAGCGACGACTGGAATAGACACGCCCCCACGACACCTAGAACGCGCAAAAGAAAAAGAAAATTCAGCTTTCGTCTTTGGTCGTCACACCGCAGATCAGGCAACTGGCTATGCTCAGTATAAAAGAAGAGCCCGGGGTCCGTTTGAGCGCCCAGCAGCATGCACCCATGCTGCTCCTAGCTTTAGCTAGTTCTTTCTGTTCAGATGGCCGAGAGGCAATATTCCACCCTGACCAAGCTCGGCTTCGGTGTCCTGGCGTTCAACTCGGCGCTCGCCATCTACAACTCCCGGGCGACGCCCGGCTCTGTCGCGTTCGTGCTCGCCCGCGGACGTCGCGCTCGTGCTGCTCTTCCTCTGCCTCCGTGCGTTCGAGCAGGGCGGCGGCAGAGGCAGGAATGCCAAGGTGAATGCCGCGGTGTGGGCTCTCACCACCCTGCTTACGGCCATGTTCGCCTCGAGGGTGGCGCCGCTCATGCCGCCGGCTGTGGCCGCGGTGGTCTGGGGTCTTGTCCGTCGTCACGGCGGCAGGAGGGTTCTGGTCATTTTTCCTTAGTTAGGGCTTCCCCATTGCATGCTTTTGCTTGTAGCCTCAAGTGCCATGTAGGATTGGATAAAAAAAAGTAGGTGATCTATTCTTGTCATAGTGGCTTGTAGAGCGCTACATGTGCTTAAGGAGAGAGAAGGTGGTCCATGCTGAAAAAGAAAGGGAGAGGAAATAAAGGTGTGACATGATGAAAGTAAAAAGTTTATGTACAAGCCACAAGCAATAATTTTTTGCATTGTGTAAATAGTAGTCTCAATGTTTCCTCATCTATGTGGATCACTTTATTTGTACTAGAACCACCACCACTTGTAGCCTCCATAGTGCTTGCCCTTAATTAATCCTTCGGATGAGTCGACGTCACTGTCTGCGTTTTGCTTGTCGGTGTGTGTGTGGTTGATTTCCTTTCTTGCTTCCTGCACTCTTGTGTTGTTTCCCACTTTTCCGGTTCATCATCACTCTCTGAATAAAAAGTTTGACATCGATGCAGAGGGTAATCCCTCTGGCCGGTGCGAATTGGCTTGTAGTTCAATGGTAGGACGGTCTAGTGGGACGCTACCCACCGAGTTTCAATCCTGGTGCTCGCACCTTTTTCCTAGGATTTTTCAGGATTTCTGGCGTTATGCATTAAGTGGTAAGCAATGTTCACGTCAACGACGAGGCGCCAATGGTGACGGGGAATCTCCGGATCTGCGGTGCTTAGTCCTTCGGAGATGCTCATAGGGGTAGTGTTTGCGCACGTGTGTTTATAGGGGTAAGTGTGCGTGCGTATTGTGAACGTCTACGTTGCACTGTGTAATTTAAAAAAAAATCCCCTGGCCGGTGTCTATTCAGTTGACCACCTCGCTTGTTTAGATTGGGACGTTCAGACTTCAGAGATGGAATGGGCCTATCCTGATTATTACTCTTTTAATGTTAGTCAAACTCAAACTTAAGATAGTTTGACTTGTTATAAAAAAGAAGAAATTATTTTATTTAAGGATGGAGAAAGTTCACTGTTCTCTCCCTTAACTCTTGTTGTCTTCCTCCTCCGATGAGACCTCCGGCAGACTGAGCGCGGTCGCGGCTGCGCGGGCTGTGCGAGCGAGCACGGCCACGGCGGCCGAGCAGGGTGGGCCGGTCGCGGTGGAGCGGGTGAGCGCAGCGACGCGACCAGTGCATTCAGCGTGGTGAGTCCGACACGGGCGGGCACAACACAACAGCGTGTACGGGCGCGGCAGGAGCGACGTGGATGGGTGCGACCGGCGTGGGCTAGCGCGGCGTGCACCAGCGTGGATGACGTCAAAAAGACTTTTACTCCTTGTGAGTTGCACAAACCCACGGAGGAGGGTAGCACAGTCATGTTGGCGACTGGATTTGTTAATCTTTTTTTTTAAAAAAAAAGGACGGCAAAAGCTTTGCCGCGATTTCTATTAGGCGAATAAAAGAAAAGGCAAATGCCAGCCCAGTTTTGATTTGGAAACCGGGGCCGAAAAACCATATAAATGAGGAGGGTACCCTACTTCCCCCGCACACCTAGGTACCAAATCAACTCAACTCGCGCCAGAACTAGCGCCCACTCAACTCAACCTTAGGGGAGTGTTTCACTCCACCTACTACTGTAATCCACTTAAACAACTCAACTAACACGACGCGGAAGGGAGCAAAGATATAGAAATAAAAGAACGTTCGGTTGGATTGGGTCATCAACACGAGGGCTCCAAAACACGCCGCTCGGTCGGATTGGGGCGTCGACACGAGCCACCACGAGAAAGGCTCCAAGAAAAATAAAACAAAACACACACAAAGTCACACCACCACCACCACCTGGGAAAGGAGCTGAAAGCAAGCCGATGAGACTGCGCCATCGTCACCGACGCTGTGCCACGCCAAAAGCCGCAGCCCGCTGCAATCACGAACAGCTACCTGGACTCCTCCGCCAAGGGGCTATCCTCCTCAAGTCGCACGCCTGATCGTCGATCACCCAGCTGCAGCGTTGCTATAGCAAACTCCATCACGGCACCATTGGAAACCACTGATCCCAGCCACTCTGCGTGGGGGCCTCGCCTCACCCAACGCCTCACTCACTTTGAAAGGGACTCGGACATCATCCGAAGCGCTCCGAGGAGCAACCTTCGCTCGGCCGTCACCGAAATCACCACAACACCTTGCGCGCCAACTCAAGATCTCCAGCACCCAAGGGCCCTCTGCACCTTCCTGCCAACACGGACCACGCACCCTCGTGGCCTTCAAGCATAGGCAACACCTCCAACCGACCATCACCACCGCCACAAGCCGAGACGGGTCTCTAGATGCGACGCCTCCGGGGAGAACACGGCGTCAATGGCGCCGCCGTCGCTGCGTCCATATGGACTGGGTTTTCACCCGAGACCCTTTGCAAAGGAAAAAGACACGGTATGCCTAAACGGTGCCCCGGTAGGGAACACGACGCCCAAGAGCGCCGCCACCATTGCCACCACGGTGGGGGCTTTTCGCGAACAGCACCATGCTTCCCTTTTCGCATGGCCATGGCGGTAACCCGCGCACACCCGCCTCCGCAACACCTCCACCGGAAGAAGCCCGACACCGCCCGAGGCACCACCGTGGCGCCACCAACAAGCACGACATCCCCGGCCCCACCACCAAGGCGGCACCGGACCAACATCGTCGTCGAGGAGGAGAAGGACAGCACCAACCACTTGTCGCACACCCATCGCCAGCGCCTGGACGCCACCGAACCCACCATCACCGGGCCGCCACGCCGCCGAAGAACGCGACGCACATACAAGGGGCCGCCCGGTCGAGCGAATCCAGCGGCACCCGGGCGCGGCCACCGCCCGGCGTCAACCGCATTGCGGCCGCCTCCCCTGCGCCCCCACGGTCGCCGTCGCCGCCGTCCCACGCCCGGCCCAAAGCAAACCGCGGGGCTGCCCGTGCCGGCAGCAACCGTCGGCTTTGCCGCTGCCGCCGCCGCCTTGCGCCGCCGCCGCCCTTCCCGCTCAAAGCCGCGCCCCTGCCGCGCAGCACCGAATCGGCCAGGGCCATGCGGATCCGAGGCCCCGACCCCCCAAGACCGCGAGAGAACCCACGCCGTCGAGGGGAGCTCCCGGGAGGCGGCGGCCGCATCCGCCCAAGTGCCGCCGAGGGGAGGGGGGGGAGAGCCCCCCGCCGCCTTCCCGTGGGCGCCACGAGCCTCCGGCGACCCCACGGGGCGGCGGCGCGGCGGGTGGGGCGGAGGAGCTGGTGGCGGCGGCTGGGGTTTGGGGGAGCGCCCGGTCGCCCTCAGCGGGGCGACGCGAGCGGCAGGAGAGCGAAGCGGTCTTGTTAATCCTTTAGGTGATGGTGATAACTTATACCATGGGGGCACTGGGTATTCTAGAGTTAGTCTGGATAGAGTTCTCAGCGAGCATTATGGAGTGGAACTCGACATTGTTGGAGGTGAAGGGGAGACGACACTAGGGGAACTAGAGCATGGAATCGTTTTGTGGCGCAAAAACGCTAAATCATTTTTTCTCCTGACGATGTGCCGTCACGTCAACAACTCCGTGATGATGATGAAAGGTCTGCCGACAATCCGAGTCCCATTGTGCCTCCATCATCCCTGCATCCTTGGATCACCAAACATATAATTTTCCCTTACTACTACGGGTGTGTGTAAATATGTTGGGCACACAATTTATTTCTCTTACTTCATGTTTGTTATTGACTCTATAGTTATAGAGTTATGGAATCTTATAAGAGAACATATTATGTGCACACCGGACTTATATGCAACCATGCACACTTCTAATCTGGGCCACGGGATGTAGATCCAAGGGACACGGGTGATAACCACCGGGGAGGTGGGAGGTGGGAGGTGGGAGGAGGGATCCGCAAAATTGTGATTACAGCAGGAGTTAAGTGTAAAATTAGCTAACGTTTGGATCAGCATCCTATGACTCAGATTAGAAGTGTGCATGGCTCAGATTAGAAGTGTGCATGGTTGCATATAAGTCCGGTGTGCACATTATACGTTCTCATCTTATAAACACATACATATATACATGCAACTTTCACTAGATACTGCTGGTCATCGATAAAAAATAGGGTGTTATAAGAATCTATGACATAATGCACCACCCCAAGAAGACTACCAAGATATGCTAGATATGATCCAGCGGTAATAATCCCGGTCTCGCACACACATTATATTCCATTATACCGTTTGAATGACATAACTCGATCCTCATTTATTTAATTTTTGGGCATGCAGGGCTTGGGTTAGATTCACGATTGACAATAACAATGGACAATGGATAGTGCCTCTAAAACCCGTCAGCTGGCCAGCAAGTACCAACTATCTATAGGTAGGTCATTTTTTTTTTTTTTTTTTGAGAATCTATAGGTAGGTCATTATTAACATGCTTCATTGTTTGATGATGAATCTTTTTCTTGTACAGTGGGTTCCGCATCAAGGAGCGAACAACTTATGTGGATACTACATCATCGAGTTCATCAGGGGCTTTCTCAATACAGCTACAGCAGAGGGCGAAGCAGTACGTAAATAAAATATACATAATATATTTATTACCATTATTGTCTTCATTTATATATATAATCTTATACTCTATATTCATACTTTTTTCTTTCATTCGAATTAATTGCAGGCTCGCTGGGTAAAGAAAAGACTCATAAAAGACGACAAACTCTTAGCAATTCAGGAGTCCATAAGTGGATTTATTATGTTTTAGGTCATAGATCCAAAGGGCGAGTACCACGCAGATGGCCCGGAATTAACTCACCCAGACGGGTGAGAGCTAGTACAATGCAATCCCAAGAACATTAATGCTTTTGTGTGTATATATACTTTGATACTCTACTATGATGGTTTGTAATATAGATATTATATGTATATATCCATGAAAAAATCACAGGCTATAGAATTTAGCGACAGGTTGGCCAAAAACGCAATATCGACACTATTAGCGCGCTTTTTGGTGCTATAGCGATATTTGTCACCGTGACGGGTTCTTCGGCCGCTATTAGCACGCTATTTCGGGCGCTATAGCATGCTATTTTTTTCAGTGGTATATATATATATAGCTTCTTACATTAGCAGCGTAAATTCCTATATGAATAGCTAAACTGAAAAACAAAAAATGGATTAAACCTAAACCATAATAAAAGAAAAAACGAAATAAAAGAAAAAATCTCTTTAGTACCGGCGTGGACACTCTAGCCGGGAATAAAAATGTCTCTTCAGGAGCAATGCCGGATACTCTTTCAATCCCGGGTTATGTTACCAACCGGGACTAAAGGTACACTCACTAGTAACGAAATGATTTTGCGAGCACTTGCAAAATCTTTTCCGTGGCGGGCACTTTTTTTTTGCCCGTCACGAAAATACCCGCCACGCCCGGCTTTTTTTTTGGCGGGCGTTTTTGCCCGTCACGGGAAGATTTTTTTTTGCGTGGCGGGCACCTTAACACGCCCGCCACGCAAAAAGATTTTGCGTGGCGGGCGTGTTAAGGTGCCCGCCACGCAAAAAATCTTTCCCGTGGCGGGCATCTTAAAAGGCCCGCCACAAAACAGGCCCAATAAGCGCGAGGCCCGTGGCGAGGCCCGGTATTCATCTCTCGTATAAAATGAGGAGTTAGGGTTTTCTCGGATCCACTCTCTCTCTCTCTTCTCACTTTAGCGGCGCGGCTTCTCTCTACCTCCTTCCCTTCCCCCGACGGTTCTCGGCGGTAGCGGCTTCTCTCGATCTCTCGCGCCGGAGGTACTCATGGAGGCGGCGCGGTCGCCGCGCCGCGCCGAGAGGCCGGCCGCGGGGCGGCGCCGCCGGCCGCCGCAGCGGTGGCCGGGCTCGCGCCGAGTGGGGGCGCGAGCCAGCTACACCGCCCTCCCTCCCTCCACGCGGATCCGGGCAAAGAACGGCGGGCAAGATCCACGGCGCCATGGGCGGCGAAGCAAGCGACGCGGCGGATCTGCGCGAGGCGCCGGCCTCCTACCTCCACGACGGATCGAGGGCGTAGCGGCAGATCGGATCGAGGACGACGACGGCGGGGGCGGCGCGGGGACGACGACGACGACAGGGGGCGCGGACGAGGCGATGAACGGGCTACGGGCGCGGGGATCGACGACGACGGGCGGCGAGCCTGGGACGGCGGCGGCAGCGGGGGACGGCGACGGCGGCGCCGGGCGGATCCCGTGGCGGCGGCGGGGCGCCGGCTCCATTAGATGGGCTCGGCGGGCCCCTAGATGGGCTCCGGCGGGCTGTCAGGGTTTTTTCTTTTTCTTTTTTTTAAAAACTTGGACCGTGGCGGGCATCCTAACGCGCCCGCCACGCGGATATTATCTTTACCGTGACGGCACCGTAGCCCGCCCACGCAAGTCACGCGATTAACCGTGACCTTTCATTAGTGACGGGCTACGCGCCCGCCACGCAAAATCTATTATGCCCGTCACGCAAAAAGGTTTTAGGTACTAGTGACTATCCACCCGGGTGAGGGAACCGGGATTAAGGGGGACCTTTAGTCCCGGATGGTCAATCTCAATTGTGAAACCGGGACTAAAGGGGATTACGAACCGGTATTGTAACCCATTCGTGTACTAGTGCGCGCTGATGCCGCCGCCCCTCGCCGCTGCCGTGTGGCTGACACTAGTACCCAAAAACACATTAGTGGCGGGCAAAAACGCTGTTAGTGGCGGCACGGCTGCCCGTCACTAACGAAAGGTCACGGATAATCGTGGCCTTCCACGTGGCGGGCGGCGTGCGCCGCCACGTAAAATTTGAAGCCGTGGCGGGCGGCGTAACTTCGCCCCGCCACGCAAAGAAACTTAACCGTGGCGGGCGCGTTACGCCGCCCGCCACGGTTAAGATTTTTTTGCGTGGCGGCGCGAAGTTATGTTGCCCGCCACGGCTTCAATTTTTTAAAAAAATAAAATACCAATATATATACATATATATATATATATGTATATATATATATATATACATACATAGGGCTGCGCTAAGTAGTACCCGGGGTAGTGATTATTAATCACTACCCGAGACCCCTCGCCAGGCCCGAGTCAGCGGCCGTCCGAACGTCGCTACAGCACCTGCCCGCGTCCCGCATCCTGGTCCTACGCCCGCTGACCGCCAGGACCTATGACCGGCTCTTTTTTCTCACCGATTTTTTTCCTACATGTGTGTATTTCCGGCAATTTTTTTTCCGGTCGAATTTTTATTTGTAGCCGATTTCTTTCTGTTGCTATTTCTTTCTGATTTTTTCATCTCTTTTTTTTTTCTCTGTTTTTTCTTTTTCACGCAAACAGATCGCAACTTTTTTTGTTTTTTTTACACAAACAGGATTTCAAACAAGGATTGACTGTCCTGTTTACCTTATAGTTTAATGTTTTTCAAATCTTCTTATTTTGTGATTTTTTTTTTTTCTCTTCTTTTTTCCAAGGAATAGTGAAATTATATACTTTCCTTTTGATCGACAACTGATCCATGATAGTGAAAACAGAGATTATAAAAGAACATACATTGCATCGCCACACCTTATGCCAAATAAATTTATTTAGACATTATTGAAACAAATATCTCCAGACTTTTCAACAACATGACAGTGTTTGTCATGAGCGTAAGATGCTGATCACAGCTTTCTAAAGTGACCTTCCTGATCAGAGCTTTCTAAAATGAGAATCCTTCAAGGCAGAGTCAAAGAAAGTTATCGGTATCTTGTGAGCCTGGTTCTGTTCGCAGCTCAGCCTTCATATCTGTTAAGAGATCTTGCAATAAGAGTATCACTGATATAAATCGTGAATCTTCCATAATAATGAATTGATAGGAGCATACACTTCACATTAAATTAATAGTAGACTTGTAAATTTGATACAGCAAAATGCTGAGTGCAAGCCACAAAAAATTCAGTATCAATAGAAACAGAAACTAGATTTGAAATAATAAGATTGGCATGTCACTGCACTAAAAGCAATGGCATATTAGGCTAGCAACTACATACACCAGATAACTAAAATACCTTTGCTCATATTAGTTTTTAGAGTCCTCTATTAGACAAACACTTGGGATCAATTATTGTTGGAAAAATGGCATTTCAAGTAATGAAATAGCGATAGGCATTCAGAGGTGAGGGCAGCAATACATATAAATAAACCTATGCAAGAGAGCCTAAAAAAAGCATTGCCTAGAAAACTACACCAATAATTATTTTGGAATGATTTCACTCACAAAAATATTGAACTGCTTAGCCTGGCACCAATTGAGCTTAGCTAGCACACTTTGTCAGACTTAGAATAAGAATAGCAGCAAGTGTTTACACAGACCTTGGTCATGCACTAGACAAGCATGTGCAAATTAAAACCACTTCTATTCTTGTTACTATTATGAACCCATCAACAGTAAAAGTTGGAAGCTCTGCTGATAGTGCATATGAAAGGACTTGACGTGTTTAGACTGAGAAATAGGTGTACAATCGTAAAAGAGGTAGAAACATCACATTTGGATTAGTCCTAATAATTTGTTTTCGTAACATAGGTAAGTAAAAAATCCATTCACTATGAACAAAAAAATGTTGTATCATATTATTCATATAGACGTAGAGAACTATGAATAAAACTATGCATTATTCATTCACTTAAATACAAGCATAGCCTTTGAGCATTCTAGGTAGGAACCCAGGTCTGTTTTTCATGTTCGTATGTTGCATAACAAAAGGAAAAATGAGAAGTACAATTATCATGTTCGTATGTTGGTTACTGGAACTAAAACTGAATGGCTTCTGTCCAATTTAGAAACTGTTAAGTTTCAGCTTTGGTTTACAGCAAAGCAAACATATACTCCGAGCTCTTCGCTTGCTTCTCATGCCAGGTTAGGCGCTACCCGAACAATACTCTAGATGGGCAAACAATAAAACATATTACCCTCTGAAATTGGCAGACAAGAAAGCATATTTCAGTGGCTAGAAAGGAAATCATCCTCGAATTGTTTGCTCAATAATATTCTCTCATATCTCGCAGATAAGATAGCCGTATGTCACTGATTAACCAATTATATAGGCCAGAGGTAGTATTACTATAAAAATTAGCTACACAATTAATATATAGTATCCCAATTGGCTTCTTTCCCTCTAATCTTCCAAGATACTAAGTATACTACACACATGTTGGTAGTTCAAATTGCAATTGTCATCTATACTATTGGACAATTAACAAGATATGCACAATCATTCCATAGACATGTACATAAGGATCAAACCTGAGGGGCATTGTAATCATTCATGGTCCTCACAAAGAAGCATCCTTCCTCTCTGCGCCGACTTGAACTCACCAAGGTACACGCCAAATCATCACGAGGAGAAATCGATACCAAGATATACGTGCAAAGAGGGAATAAAAAAATCCATGGATCACAAATTCATAACCTTTAAGCTTTGAGTATAAGAAATAGACAACACAACTTCATGTCACAACTCCCATGGAAGGTCCAACTAATAAAAACAGTTTGTGGTTTCAGTAATAAATATGGTTCATTTCTAGGGACAATTATTGTTGGAAAAAGAAATTTGATATCTTGTTTTGTTGAAGGACTAAGCAATGTCAACAAAATTTATGAGAAGAGAAAGCTAAGATTAAACAAGAACATCCATGACCACATAAAGTAGAATTTGATGGGGTCAGTGTCAAGTTAGTTTCTTATGCACAAAAAATGATGCTTGATTTGGAAATACATTTTATTTTGCAAATACTAATTCTGCAGAACCATTAACATATCCTTCAATATCATGGGTGAAAAAAAAAAACTTGTGATCAATATTCGTAAACCAGGTTTGATAACATGACAGCAATAAAAGCAAGTTTTTATACTCAAAAAGACAATTTCATAGTTAGCAGAAGAAACCGACGACATAGGAAATGCAAAAAAAAATACCAATCTTGCTGGGTTAGCAGGTCTAGACATAGTTCGAATTGCAAATATGCAGTGACTTCAATATGCAATTGATAAGAAATCAGATCTGATGAAAAATGTTGCAATTCAGGGTAAATTTGAATATAACACATATGAATCATGGTAGAGACAGCTCCGGTGTGCTCATCAATGAAGCATCCTAAATTTTGAGACCTACAGCATATGGTCAGAACCACCTATGAACAGACTCAGCCAACAGAATAAATATGTGTCCATGCATGAGAACATATAATTTTTTTTTTAATAAAAGAATCATAAAACAGATTAGACAAGCTATTGATGAATCTATCTAGTTTTGTATACTCATTTAGAAAACACTAGCTCCATATTGCATCTGATTAACATTATAGTACAACCATTCCCCTTTGCACCTCTATTTCGTGGAGCCGATACAGAAGTTCTACCTGGTGAGGAAGGTAACCTCTCGTATTGACACAAAGGAAATGGGAAATAATCACATTAACATCATCCTAGAGAGAAAAGGAGCTCCAACACATGAAAAAGGCCACTAAAAAACATGTACTGACCGCTGTTAAAGTGCTATCAAATACAAGCCCTTCCGGGTTGTCAGGCATCTTATCAACCAGCTCCAACCGAATCAAGACATTGAGTCAGAATCTATATAGAATACAGCAGTCATATAATCTACAGCTTAAATTTACAAACCTTTTAGTCGAGGAACTAGGACAAAGAATCTTTTAGTCGAGGAACCAGGGCCTTTTTCCGGAATGGGCATCCTGTGCAAATGCAGAATAAATAGAATTGATTTATGAAATTATAATCATGCCATAAGTAAAAACATACGTGTATGAGTCGAATAAAAAAATTAATGCAAAGCCGAATCAATGTCTTTGGCTGTTTGAAACCAATTACTTGAGCGCGTAATGAATTAATGAAGTTGAAATAGATTTTGAAGCATTATATGTGCATAATGCTTACCAAAACAAAAATATAATAAAAATAAAAAATGAAGTGGAAATATAGTAATCATTCTTAACAAACAGAACCCATATCAGGGAATCTAAAAAAGTGAAACCAATTTGCCACTACCTTAATGGGTCATCAAAGCAAGATGCATGAATAATAAAATAAGGAGGGTCAAGGAAACCTGAGGAACAACAACTCCTATCAATTTTATAATACACACAATGCAGAGCATGAGCACCTTAGAATTCCAAATAAACATTAGGTTCCAAGTATTAAAGCAATATTCGAAGTGTCTAGTATCCTAGATGCCTGCACAAACTGCATTGTAAAAAAATGAATCATAAATGCAGATTAAGCTCCTAGAAAGGAAGAACAGGAATCAGGCACAAAAAATTAGGACAAAAACTAATCCAATAACCATTTGCACTGGCAAGAGCAACATCATAATAATCGAAAGAACATGAGGGTGGGAGGCACCTTAAGTGTGAGAGGATCTCATATAAAACTAATCCGAAGAAATCCATCTATGGATTTGAGGAACTATGAGCTGCTGCAAAGGAGGTGATCATTGGTGTCAATCGTTCTAGGGAAGAAGCTAGAACAGGTACAAGAAGAAAAACCAGAAATTAATAAATGTGGAAAAAAATAATATCCCGCAGGTGGAAGAAAAATCAGAAATTAAAATGCAAGAATAATCATCCAAGCTGAAGTCCCGGTACCTGGAGGGGACGCGGCAGCTTTGCTCAGCTTGAATGTCCAATCGTCCATTGGCCAAGACGTGGACTTCCACGCACGCTGCGTCTGCCAGACCCCATTGTGGTCGTGCAAGTCTAATTCTACGACACGCTCAAGCAGCTGCACAAACTGCGGCCGAGAATTTTGTACTATAAATATTTACGAGAATTTTATATTAACAAGATGTTTGAACAATGATCTAATTTACTGTAATATTATATTAAGCTACGTCATATTCAAAACTACCATAAAAACAACAATAATTACCAAAAGAATTGTGTATATATGATTTATTAGATACACTATATATGATTTATTAGATACACTACATATATTATAAATACTAAACAAGGTATCTGACATTCAAGTATTTGGATCTGCTCAAATTTGGGTTGAAAACAGGAATGCCAGTCACTGCCTAAATTCGCTAGAATCATATAAACTTACGCAACCTTCTGAGATGCCTAATCGGACCAACAATGTGCATTGCTAAATAATAAGGACTAATAAGTAGGCAAATAGAAAGAAGAAACAAATGTTCACGGATGAAATAGTTACAGTAAGTGGGCATCAGTCAACAAAGTATTTCCCTAGCATTTGATGGCACCGATGGGTAATAAAATAATCCAAACACTGACAAGAAAAATGAAATCTTTATTAGACAAATCATAACCTAAGCTACCACTGCTGTATAGCATGGAAGGGCACGGTGAAGTGCATCTCCCAAATCTTACGTGGACTCATATTCCTAGGTCAAAACAAATCTTCCTAAATCAAAACAACAGCATACATTTTCAGATTGAGGGGACGCAAATCCATTGTCAGATCGGAGAAAAACAAATCCATTTTCTCAGGTTAGGGGGAAAACAAATCCATTTTCAGATTAGTGAAAACAAATCCATTAGTGAACAAGCTTACAGATCTTGGAAGATGCTGTGCCTCCGTGTAAATTAGTGGCTTTGGATTTGGGATCCTGGTTGACACGGATTGGAAACGGCGGCGCCCGTAGGTGGAGTGAGCCGGCGCCGCGCGGGCCGCCGATGAGGTCCACCGCGTCACCCACTAGCGATAGGGTATTCTCGCGTGGCGCCGCCGGCGATGAGGAGCCCCTGCGTCGCGGAGGTCGCGGACGGACGCCGCCGACTCCCGAACCTCCGACGCAGCGCCACGCAGCGCCAAGGACGAGGCCGCCGCCGGGGATGCGTAAGCGGCGGCAAAGGCTGCGGCGGGATGGGCTTGTCCGGCGGAGGAGGATGCGAGCTAGATCGATCGGTGGAGATGGGCGGGGAGCTCGGAGAAACCGGCAGAGGGGGCGGCGAGCTGGAAGCAACCGGCATCTCCTCCCACGATCTCAAAAATTGATTAAAAGAAAAAAAAAACTCGCGATATATACGATAAAAGGAGTAGGTGGGAGCGGGGAGAGGAGAGAGAGCCCGTGGAATTCGTTCGGGTCTGGTGCGACCGTGTTTGGGTCGGTCCAAAGACGCCGGGCTCGCTCATTTTAGCTCGGGTAGTGATTAATAATCACTACCTGTGGTAATATATAGAATACCTATACATACATATATATATATATATATATATATATATATATATATATATATATATATATATATATATATATATATATATATACATATACATATATATACATACATACATATATATACATACATACATATATATACACATGTATCAATCCATACACACATATATATAACACAGACATGTACTCTAATATACATCATATATACATATATATACATCGATTCATATATACAAGTTTCACCGATCGATCGATCGATCCATTAGTTCATATGCAACATGTACTAGTTTCATTACAACATATCCGCACAAACATTGCGAGCTATATGTTGATCTGGATGAAGATAGTCCGTAAGACCTAGCTCTTCCCATCTCCTTAGCGGCCCAAACTCTAAAGACAGCCCCAGCTCATCGTCCCGATTGAAGTACGGCTGTTCTTCGTGAACTACCATATCTAGAACGAACTTGCGGATGTTCGCTCATCGTGCGCCTGGCGCATCTCGTCGGTTGCCTTTTGTATCACCCCGTGGAACGTGTTCCTTGCGCCCTTGAGCCGTCGGTAGCTGGATTTGTACCTTCGCAGGCCCGGAGGTACTCACAGCACGAAGAATCCACACAAGTTTGATCCGTCTCGTTGTTTGAGGGCACCGCACACAATAAAACCGGTGTTATTAGTAATATCGAAGCTATAGCAAGGTAGTCGTACTAAGAAAAACTATGTTTCATTTACGCGGGGAAATTTCGCTTGATTTTGAGTCTATCTCCATTGCGCTCCTTACACTTCTGGGATCGACGATCCCGGCCAGTTGGATCCTTCAAGTATTTCTTGTAAGCTGCATACGAAATGCACTATATTGTCAACGATATATGATATTCGACTCTAGTATATAATTGCATAAAGAGTCCCTCCACCACCACCCACCGCCATCGCCGCCATCGTCGACGGCCGTGGTTTCAACAAATCTGATGGAATTGGACCGGCTGGTGGACTTTTTCGGGTACTCGCATCGACCGGGGGGCTCGGTACCGGATCGACCGGGTGGATCGAAGGGTGGAACTTCTTCGCCGTGAAAAGTCCGCACCAAATAGTCACCGACGAAGCCATGCATGATTAGGTGAGATCGCACGACGGTGTCGAGAACGCTTTCAGATTCTTGCATTTTTGCGCACGGACAGGATGATCAGCCTCCGTTGAATTATCTCCTGTGTCGCTTCGCTCTAGCAACAAACTTCTTCACCTCATCAAAGTATTCGTCATCAACCCTCTTCATCTCATACATCCAAGTGGGCTCGGTGCCTCTCCATCCCGATCGATCCCTGCTCTTCCAAAAAGCTAATTAGTGCCGTTACATAGTACTCAAAAAAAAAAAAAAAGGAGAAGAAGTCCCACCATAGATCTAGATCTAGACAAAGGCAGTTTTCTCTCTCCTCCAAAACCAAAAAAAAGAGATGAAGTTGCACCAGAGATCTAGATCTAGAGAAAGGCAGTTTTCTATCTCCTCCAAACCAAAAAAAAAAAAAAAGTTCCACCATAGATCTAGATCTAGAGAAAAGGCAATTTTCTCTCTCCTCATGTGTCTCTAGATTTAGAGAGGGATGAAAAAGAGGGAAAGAAAGATCAAAAGAGGCATTAACCGCAATTAGTGTCTTCTCCTCCACCAAATTAAAGCCAAAACACCCAAATCAAAGTTTTTGTCGTTTTGGATCAAAACCTCCCCCCCAAGAGTTGGAAGAGGAAGTTCGTGGAGAAGATGAAGAGGCGGGCGCGGGCGGCGCCCTAATATGCCCGCCACGCAAAGAAGAGGGATGCGTGGCGGGCGCCCAACGCGCCCGCCACGGTTAATATCTTTTACGTGGCGGGGCGCTGCTGCGCCCGCCACGCAAAAATGATCTTTGCGTGGCGGGCGCCGCAACGCGCCCGCCACAAAAAAAAGAGCTGCCCGAGCCGGGGGCGGATCATTTCCGTGGCGGGTGCAAATTGCGCCCGCCACGGAAAAGATCCGCCCCTCGTCGCAAAATCAATTCGTTACTAGTGTGACCGGTGTTCCACGGTGATCGGGGCTTCTATGTCTTATTCTTCCCGCGAAGACGGCGAATGAACAAGGCATAAAACCCTCCGGCAACGGTAGAAGCTCCCATGAAGCAGACGCCAGCCCCGACTTGCCACGGCACGAGCACCGCGACCCTCCACGAGAACATCGCCAGTGAACCCAAGAATGGTTAGCCCGACGACGACCATGTCCATACGCACGCAACTCGGGCGATATCGATTCATGGAGAAATAAGCACAAGAGTATACATGCATCCCTTCACAATACAAAAAATCAGAAAACAACATTTATACTTTTATTCATGGAGGAATCTCAAATACTATCCGCAACACATCATGAACTCGGGAAGAACTCCCACAGCCCACCCGGCGGCCGTGGCCACCGCCACGCACTGCACCCAGAGCGCCCACGGCCGGTGTCATGAGCGGTGCCGCCCTGGACGCGAACATGGCCGTGAGCAACGCCGCCAAACCCCACGCCGCGGCCTTGATCTTGATATTGCCGGCCCTACCGCCCCGCTCGAACTCACCGAGGCAGAGGAAGAGCAAGACAAGCGGCGTCCGCGACCAGAAAGTGTAGGCTACGGAGCCGTGGTCGCCCAAGGAGTTGTAGATGGCGAGCACCGAAGTTGAGTGCAACGACGATAATGCCTATCTTCTCCATGCGATCGAACTCCCGCGCTGTTTCCTTGTTCCTTGGTACGCCGCACGCTATGGATCGATCGGGGAGGAGGGCAATATGAGTCGAGGCAGAGGCAGGTGTAAAGAAGCTCTCACTTGACACACATATAGAGAGAACAGCGGCGCGAAAGTCAAAACTTAATGAAGCTTGGTGTTATAATTTACAATAATTTGGGCATCCTCCGGACTTGTGAGGGCGTCGTTCCCAAATAGCTAGTCTAGCAGGAATTTAGTTATCAAAGCGTTTTTTAATAACAATTTGCAAATAGCTATCTAGATGAAGCATGAAAACAATATCAATACCAAAAGAATGCAGTTCTAAACGCATTCGGGTTAAAATATCTAAAATTTACCAAAAGTATATAAGTACGTAAAAACATTAATGCTTATGATATTAAATAATTATGCTATAACTAGTAAATTGATCACTTAGTTATTCAATATATTTAATATCAAAAATATTAAATAATAATATTTAAATACATAATTAATTAAATTTAACATAACTTGACAACATATCGAAATTGTATACTTTTTGTAGGCAGGGGAGTTGGCTTTTTCTTTTTTTTTTTTTTTTTGAGGCAAAGCAGGGGAGTTGGCAAGTAGCTGACGTTCAGATGTTTTCTTTTTTTTTTTTTTTTGAGGCAAAGCAGGGGGAGTTGGCAAGTAGCTGACGTTCAGAAACTTGACAACATATCGAAATTGTATACTTTTTGTAGGCAGGGGAGTTGGCATTTTTTTTTTTTTTTTTTTTTTTGAGGCAAAGCAGGGGAGTTGGCAAGTAGCTGACGTTCAGATGTTTGCAGTATATCCATGCGTACGCTTTTGGGCTGGGCCGGGGATGTCCGACAGCGAGCGACCGTTTTTTTTTTCCTAATATAATAATAACGATCATCACGGCGTGTGTAATGACAAGCAAATCTTCAAAGGATAGTTACGTACTTGTGTAATCAACTCTCATGTATTATCGTCAATCTCAACATATCGGGTGATGACGAGTCGCCATCCACAGTCGCCATCCAGGTCGATCGTTCTCAACATATCTAGAACCGTAGTACTACAACCCTGTTGGGTTCTACGGACCTTTTGGATTTTGGACCTAAAAAAAACTTTCCCAGGAACCAAAATATGAGAAACTTCTTTTGATACTTTTAATTACCTCTCTAGAAGTCTCTAAAAGTGCCACATGGAGAGACTTAGGCCCCTTTTTGGTTTGTGGGCGAAACTTAGTGAAAACGAAGGATTCGTTCCTATGGATTCGGATGACGCCAGCAGCCCTTTGAGAGCGCAGGAATCATTCGGAGGAAATCATGAAGGAAAGGAACGGGTCTCACCGTGCACGCAGGATTCTGAAAATTTGCCTTGACTTCATGGAATAGCGGCCTCGCTTCGCTCCGGCGACAGCGCTAGCGGCCTTCCCTGACGGTTGCGGGCCCCGCCAAGAGACTCTAGCGTGGCCAGCGCCCGGCGAGGACGAGGCAAGGTTACAGCGCAGACAATGGCCTAATAACTATTTCTACGCTCTGTGCCAAAGAAACCTCGAAACAGCACACCATCTATTTTTTGAATGTCCATTCTCCAGGAAGGTTTGGGAAATGGTGGCAAACTGGAGTGGATGCCCCTGTCTTCGCCTTCGACTTGGATACAGAACACCAACCAAGGAGGACCCGATCAAGCCAGCCCAAGAGTTTGCTTCACTGATCTGGTGGCAGCAGGGGAAAAAAAAGAGCACTCCTTGGCAATTCTAACACTATGGAGCATTTGGAACCTCAGGAATGCAATTACCTTCAGAGACGAGCGACAAACCGAACAGCAACTATTCAATGTAATCATAGATGCAGTGAAGCTTTGGTCACTAGCCGGATGTTCTTTATTTTTTAGTCATACTTCAGTAGTTTCAGTTATTCGTGAGTAATCAGCTAATGTAATTCAGCCCCCCAACCCCGTGCCGTGCCTAGGCTGGGGGTGTTAGGGCGCTTCTCACGCGTGTAAGAACTATTTGCTTCTCCTTCTTAATATAATAAAGCCGGGAAACGGATCTTTCAAAAAAAAAAAAAAATCCTTTAAGCCATCTATTAGTAGAGATCTTTTTTTAGCATCTGTTAGAAAAATCTTTAAAGGCGCCGTCGTCGGTAAAAAAAATTATACATCCGCCATTTACAGAGACCAAAAAGATGAAGTCGGCAAAAATCTATACCGAATCATGCATGGTTGATCGAGCTATATAGAGGCTTTTACCGACTAACAAAATCGCTATTCTTGAGCGATGGTACAGTGATTCAAGATGCTCAACGAACTAAATCTCTTTTGGTATAGACAAAATATGTTCCTATGGATACACAAGTACTAAATTTTAAAACAAAACTAACATATTTACATGTCAACTAGAAATATACGCTTGACAAGATCAAACAATTTGCACAAGACGATCGATCCCGTATCCTTATAAAGTGGTTGCATCACTTATCTTCAGTCGTGTTCTGCGAAGACGGCAGAAGGAACAGTGTGTAAAACCCTCCGGCAACGGTAGAAGCTCCCATGAAGCATACGCCAGCCCCGACTTGCCACGGCACGAGCACGGCGACCCTCCACGAGAACATGGCCGTGAGCAACGTCGTCGAGAGCCAGACGCCGATCTTGGCACGGTCCCTAGCCGGCGAGCCGGGCAAAGCCTTCTCAAAGAGGCGCAGGAAGTAGAAGAGCAGGACGAGGATGACGTACGACGCGATGACGAAGACTGTCGCGGCAGCGTCTCCTCGTGACCTGTGGATCGCGAGTATCGAGTTGGCGGTGAGCAGAATGAACCCTAGAGCCGTGGCCATCAGTAGCGCCATATCGACACTACTATCCTATAGCGACGATGAAGGAACTAAAACTATCCGAGCCTTTGACAAGAAATGTTGTTCCCGATGGAGGAGCAGGCTGCGTGCTATATATATAGGCGTGTTGTGCTTGTGCGGCACAACATGGAGTAATACGCGGAGTAATGAAGGGGAAGAGACTATTCCCTCGAATACGTCAATGTAATTGTGTGTGCTCATTCCTCAGCCAACAAGTAATGAAAAGGCCCACAGTTGGATAAAAAAGGTAGAGGAGATTACCTAACAAGGACGGGCATCGGTGCCGTTTAGTGTTTACTCCAATTAAGATGCGTATGGCCCTCACCATACCGCTTCCTAGAGTGTGTAAAATTCCTACTTCCACTTAATAAAGGACCAAAAAAAGGACCGGCCGGAGAACGGATTATTTTTCCTTTTATCTAGTGTTATATTATGTGTAAAAAGTTGCTTTTGTTAATTCTGTTTAATTGTTTTATTGAAAGTTTTGGAAGAGGGATGATGGAGGTGCCGGAGGTCGATGGTTCCAGGCAATTCATCATAACTTGGCGCGAAACGTCGAAGAAGACTAGAAGAATTTCGATGTCACAAGAAACCTGTGGTTGTGGGCTCCGGCACTATAGATTTCGATGTTACCCAGTTCTAGAGTATGGTAAACTTCTCTGCTCACACGCGTTCATGCAATTTCCGCCCGTTTCATAGCAACTACTGTAGCAACTACATCAGTGCGTACACGTCACGCACTCTCTTGCTTGTCCCGTATTCTAGTTCAACGTACTGTTGAAGCAACAAAATGAAATGACGAATGAACACGTACGTATATACGCGGCGCCGCGCGTCACGTAGTACATATATTGTATGAGTACGTGCAGTACGTGCTGACGACGGCATGACTATACACCGTGCATGGATGAGATCGTTAGCGTTGCGTGCCATGCCTGCTTCCGAGGTGGTATATATATCAGTACGGATGTACGTGCAGCCGTGCAGGAGTTACCTACTCCTACACATTTGCGAGACCGAGACGACTAGATTGATCAGGGTGACGAATAATCCTCCAATTCCTCTGATGTGTGCCTTGTTGACCGCTGACAGACACGAGGACAGCGACAGTCGTTTTCCAAGTCGTTGTCAACGTATGGTATGTATCTCGAACAAATCCTGCTTGCCGTTTGAATTCAAAAGAGAAGAGATTCCAGAAAACAGCTCTACATATCTCAAACTCCAATAAGAGCAAGTATTATACTGAGCCGTAAGTTCGGCTAAATGATGACGTGGAGGAGAGAAGGAAGAAGAGGAGAAGTTCTACTGTAAGCTTACGTACCCGACTTTTAGACATTAATGCGAACCAAAGAAACTTTGTGAGACGCATAACCAGGCCCATTATTAAATTTCAAACCTTTAACCATTGACGGGTGAAATGGTAAGAGTATGGAAGGATCCCATACCAGCAGCCGCCAGATATAATCTTTTTGCTTCTAAAGATATCCTCCACTAAAAGCTAAATTAGCAATTATCAGGCTTCTCAGTGATCCACGTCACCGGTAACGGACGCATAGCAGCCCTTCCCTGCGGCCCGCGTCGCGCGTGTGGTCATCGCCGGCGATTCTGATTCCCCCGTCATGCAATCGACTCGAGGCGGCCTCTTCGAATGCCTCCGCAGGCTCGCCGTCCCCACGGCGGCCTCTTCCCCTCCCTCTCGCCACCTTCCAGACCGACTCCGTCTCCTCCCCTACCCACTTCCTCGCGTCCGCCTGTACCCCTCCAACTCCTCCCGTCGCCCCTCCTTGGCGGTCTCGAAATCCACCCCAACCTCCACCAATAACTGAGGCACGGCGAGGGCGGGTCCAGTGTTCCACGGCAGACGAGGGCGGTGCTCGTGGCAGCCGCAGCCGGGCACTCGCGGATCCACCAGCAGCAGCGGCCGGCCCTCCCCGTCCCCGCCCACAAGCCTGGCAAGGCCTCAACACATGGCCCGACGGCCATGGCCGTAGGAGCCGAGCGCCGCCTCATCTTGGAGCCCGCCGTGACCTCGGATCCGCCCCCACACCACCGGCGGCGGCGGCTATGGTCCTCTCCCCAAGCACCGGTGGCGCGGCTCCGCGTTTCCTGGAGCAGCGGCGGTGCGGCCACACCCTCCCTTACCTGCGACGACATGGCCCGTACCTCTCGAACCGTCGGCGTCGGCAGCACAGACCCTCCACCCCCGACGACGCCGTGGCCCCGCGCCTTCCCTGAGTTGCATCGGCGTGGCCGCGCCCCTCCCCGTTTGGCGGCACGACCCCGCTCCTCCCACGACCGGTGACGGCGCAGATCTGCCTTTCCCGGAGCAACGACAGCGCCATCCCCAAGCAGCAATGGTACTGCTTGAATGGTGGCGCGCAGCTCCGCTCCTTGCTCAGGTATTTTGGATTTTCCATTAAATTGAATTAGCATTGTGTTTGAGCTTGATCTGTACCATTTTTCCCCTGCATAGATGAATTAGATCAGGTTGTTTTACCATTTTTTCCCTGCATAGATGAATTAGATCAGGTTGTTTTCAGATTTCATGAGGCCAAATGAATATCAAATTTGATGGTTCGATTGACATCATGTTGTTTCCTTTTTCATTTGTGCCTTTATCAATTTTCAGGTCCATGAGGAATCATTAAGTTGTTGCCTCTTCAGATCAGGTATCCTGCTTAGTGTAATGATATTGTTTTTGGCTTGATTTCCTGGTAAAAAAAGGAATTCTCTGATCCCTTATGTGATAGTGATGGCAATGGATTGCTTGGTTTTTTCCATATGAACATGTTTAGATGAAACCCTCTCAGATTTCATTAGTATGAAGCATGCATACAAGCACTTATATCTTTCTTTTCTGAAAAGATATTTTTTGTTACTGCTTCTCTACAGGTATCTATATGATCCGTGTCTTCACATCTATGTTGCCAACAAAATAAGCCATTCAGATCTATTCACAAATAAAATGGAGTTTACTGCTCAACAGTACAACCACTTCCATTAGGTTTTTACCTAACTTATTTTGGTTAATGGTTTCCTATTCGAGGGGCTAATGCCAACAATGGTGAACAAACAGCAAAGCAGGCACGGCCAAGAGGCACGGGAGGGGGCTCGGCTGTCCATTGCCGCCTCATCATCATGACTACAGGATACGGCTGCTTCCTCGGTACTGATTAGTGGTTCTGATGGTTCTGTTAATGTTAATTTTAGTTTTTGCAACCGAATTAATTTGGAAAATCCAATATTTGTGCGAGTAGTACTGATCAGGATTATGCATTTGAAGTACAGTATTTTTCATAGGGTTCTGATTGCTGGATAAATTCATTTTGTAGCTAGCTCTATATATGTTCTAACAGCCAGCGATTCAACCGTATCCTCAGTTTTTGTTACTGCATTAACTTTCACTTGTGATGATATAGATCAATCGGTACCTTTCAGAAGGCGCAGCTGCAGCAGTTTTGGTCGGCTACTGCAAGGCAACAACTGTTTATGAAAATGCCCGAAGCTACTTAAATTGACTCAGGTGTACCTCTAACCCCTTTTTAGGTTGTGTAGAGATTTTTGGATTTGGGTATTGCAATTTCCTTGTGAAAATTTGGATCCGTTGTTCTATCACAAACATATATTCAGTAAAGAAATGTGTCGTCCATGGAATACTGGCTATAATTCAGTATCTAAATTTTGGGTCATGTAAATTAGTTTCAGAGTTTTGCTCCTCTGTAATGCAGTTTTTTTTTTATACAGATTACTAAGCCATGCTAATATGTTGGAAAATAAACCAAGGCAATAGCTGTTTATGAAAATGCCGAGAAGCTACTTAAATTGACTCAGGTGATACCCTGACCCCTTTTAGGTTGTTAGAGATTTTGGATTTGGGTATTGAAATTTCCTTGTGGAAATTTGGATCCGTTGTTCTATCACAAACAAATATTCGGTAAAAGAAATGTGTCATCCATGGAATACTGGCTACCATTCAGTATCTAAATTTTGGGTCATGTAAATTAGTTTCAGAGTTTTGCTCCTCTGTAATGCAGTTTTTTATACAGATTACTAAGCCATGCTAATATGTTGGTAAATAAACCAACAAGCAGCAGTTGGTCTATATGCTCTTAAACAATTGTCTTCAACGTTCAATAGAGGACTGACATCTTGAGACAGATTAATTTGAGACAGTTCTTTCATCCAACCTCTTTGTACAACAGCAGGATGTTCACTCTCACCTAATTTTCTTTATGGTATGTGTATAGTATAATACATGTTTATCTAACCACTGTAGGCAAACCATATACAATGATCGAGTGATCCTGTGACCAATGTAAAATATAATTTTCTATCACCCTTTTTGTCGCCTTTTCTATGAACTATAGTTCTGACCACTTCAACAATTTTGGCCCATCAATAATCCTAAGACACTTAGAAAACAAAAAGGCCTGACCTTTGGCTCTTTCTGCTCTATCAAACATCTACAGGAAAGTGACTAAGTAACCGAGGACCATATCTTAAGAATTCCGCATATTGCATTCCTTCTACAATAATTGCAGGACCATATGTTACCTTCTATTTTTATCTGACTAACACATTTACATTTCCCATGATTTCTTATTACTTTGTAGCATCAGCCAATGGAAATATGGATGACGATATGCTCTACTGAAATATGGAAATATGGATGACGATATGCGTTCATAGCCACCGCTGTGGTCGCGCACGCTCCGAGCCGCTGCTGGCCATGAGAGCCCTGCTACTACACGTGCTTGAGGTTACCATGTGACTGGTGAAGGAGATGCAGTGCTACATCTACGCCACCGGACACCAAGCCACCAACAGGTAAAAGCCCATCGTCAAGAATCTAGGATCATCTTCATGCATGTCCACACGGTCTGATCAGGTAGAGCGCTCTTCTATTATGTTGCGGTCATCAGAAGACGAACAACCTACTTCCGTAAATGTAAATACTAGATTGGTACATAATTATTTACCAATCGGTATTGTTATACTGATTTTCTAATTCTATGAATAATTTTTTTGTTGGTGATTATGTCTATAAAGAACACTGCCAACACACTGGTGTCTTTGTAGAATTCATGTTTAGATGAAGTCAGAGATGTCTTTTCTCCTTTTGGATTATATTGATCTTGTATACCCGCGGCAACGCGCGGGGAATCCACCTAGTACAATAACACTACCGACCGGCCAACGTATGGTTGCTCGGGCGAATGCTTCGCTGAGAGCTGAACACCTGGGTGCTCAGCATAGGGCCTGTGCCGTTGGAAAATTTTCCCGGCAGTCCTATGCCGAGCACTGTGCTTTCGGCGAAAGCGTCGCCGACGGCTGGGGGGCCTTTGCCTTTCCGTTCAGGTGCTCGGCAAAGAACCAGTCTCCTGTAGTGTTGGGAATTCCCCATTCTCTTATTAGTGGATCTGATAGTGGCTGAGGTTATCGCCTCGCTACCCGTTCCCCATCGTGCTGCAGCTCAGACAGATGTCGAGACGCCTCAAGCTTTCGGTGGTTTGGTTTCAGCTGCTACGGTCGGGGAGGAGATAGAGGCATTGGTTTGTCGGCCGTTGCAGACACCTCTCCTCGAGAGGCCGCAGCTGCGCAGATCCAGGACGACGGTGCCCGTCCACTTGGTGCGGCGTAGTGGACGCATTGTTGCCGAACGCCACGGGCGGGCCGCTATTGAGGAAGCTAGGCATTGAAGTTGAGGAGGATGCTGCTGACTTGGTGGGCGAAAGCAAACTTCGATGCCGTCTTCCGTGACACGTTGACCTGGTTGAAAACGAAGGAGCGTTTCCATATTCTTTTTGAACGGTCGTTTTCGACGTAACAACCTTAAATTTGGACTTGGCAGGGCTGGAAGACGAGGTGTAGGCTCTAGTGTTTCCGCTTTTTAGTCGCAATTATCTCTTATTAGTCACAATCGCGTGCGAATTGTTGCCGGGTGGTCTTGGTAACTGTGTGTTGCCATCCCCCATCTATCTATAACTCTTATATAGGAGATCCCCACTAACAATTCTTAGGGAGTTCTCAAGGCCCACGATTGGTTCTGCCGGCAGATGGCGAAACGCAAAGGTACATGCGAGTGCGTCGTGGTAACGACCTTTTCCCGTCAGGGTGAGCGTGTCGTGGGTCGGCCTCTTCCCCTCCGCCGGCCGACTCCGTCTCCTCCCCCTTCCCGCGCTGGATGTTGCGGTTTCCATATATCCCATCCATCCGCTCGGTCTCCATCCTCCGCTGCCCGCAGCGCCGCCTGTCGCGAGATCCAAGCTGCTTGGCGCTCGCCCGAGCCGCCACGAGCTCGGCCATCGCGCACTCCGCTGTCACCCGTGAATGCGGGCTACCCGCGGACCGCAGCGCCGCCGCCCGCCACCAGGCCTCGGGCGTCCCTGCCCGCCGCGGAGCCCTCCCCGTCGATTGCGTCGCGGCAATTTGTTTTGGATTGGAGATCACGAGATGGACGGACCGGGTCCTGTTGCGTAGAAATCTTGGATCACACCGCCTCTCCGTCCTCGACTCCATCACCGCGCGGCATCGTTTGGGGTCCGTCGGACTCGATTCACTCTTCAACAAATCGAGCACTCCAAATATTGTTCTTGCTGGTCTGAGGAGCCCTGTTTGTTGTCGTGCGCTATCTGCAGGTCCGGGGGGGCATCGCGGCAACCGACGGAGTCCTCGCTGTCGCGTAAGGGCCCGGCTGCCAAATTGAAGTCGCTCATCCACGGCCACCGTGTGCGTGCGTCGTCGGCGCAGATTGACGTGGCCTCCATTTGTTTTGGCCGTCTGTTCTTGATTAGACATGTGAGTGCTCCATCGGATTAGATGTTTTTCCTATGTTTATTTATGATATACGATGCCCCCTTTTGTTACACATCCATGCTTCCAAACCATTCAGTTAAGGAACCAGTGACAGATGCTATGCAGGTCAGTGCCCCTCTCTTTCTCCTCTTATTCTGAATCTGCACCACAATTGATTCTTTTCTTTTTTGTTTCAATGTTGTTTAATCCCCTTTCACTGGCCAAGCAGCGGAGCCTCGATCCGCTTGGAGGTCCTCCAGCCATATTTCCGTTGAATAAATAAATATTTGTGGATTCCACGATGATCCACTGATCTGCAGCTGGACACTATTTCCAATGCTATGGAGAAATGAAATCGATCTGGCTGGTCGCGTGAGTAATTTCAGTCTTGCTTTTTTTCTATTGATTATTACTACTATTACTACTCTAGGATGATCAACTCAACCTGTTGCATGATGGTTGAAGCAGGCAGCGGAGTGGATGGAGTGGATGGATATTGTGGTTTCAGGGCCTGAGAGATCCTGCCGGCAACCTTCTGAAGATCAAAGAACTGAGCATGTGCTTTCAATGATTGGTCAGTACATGTTCTGCCGGTCTCCCTTTCCTGGGCCTATCATGTTTCAGTGCAAATCATATTGCCATCGATTTATTTTAGTTCTAGGTATTGATGTATTAGCATTTAAACATTCCTAAAGTTTCAACGGAATGGAAATTGGAGAATTCTTTTTAGTTCTAAGTAAAATCGTACACATACATTTTCTAATTCTTATTGATTAACATTCTAACCTTATTTAAATTTTTTCTTCATGCCTCCAATCGACATGTGCTTAATTGGTCTTTGTTGAGAGCCCATGGATTGAGGATTTGCCCCCTGGATAATCATTGGGGTTCTCACTGTTCAAAGCAGGTTTGTCTCCAATCGATGTGCAATTGCATCTATTTAACTTGGTTGCATTTGTTAAGTCATTGTTCCCCATCGATTTTTGTTAGTTTATTCAGCTAATAGGCGGTGATTCGGTAACTCCATTTTCACTTGCTTTGATGGTTTCAAATGTATGTTTAGTTCCTGTTATCATTGTATGGGAACTTCAATAGAGCCTCCATCATGTTTCAAAGATGGTCATGTTAAATTTTGCATGGTAATGGAACCCAAACACTCATGCTTTAGCTGAAAAAACATTTGCAGATTCTAGGGTCACCATTGGTTATCTGTGTTACTAGCTGTTCTGTTCATTAGCTTTGAGGTAATTACCTATTTATGCTTATATTTTCAGGGGTTTATTCAAGGTTCTGTATCACAACCCTAGACCAGCAATCATTGGAAAATGTACAACCATAAGAGTTAATGTCAGTTCATATAATTTGCTAGCTTTGTGTTATAACTTAAATGGCTTGTATGCATCCCTATCTCTGGATCACAATGCATGTGTATGTTTTTTTATAGGAAAGGTCATGTTAGTTATCCTTTTAGTTTTCAAAAAGCATGTCCATGTGTTATCTGCTCTGTCGGTTTACATGAGCGTCACCGACACTTGGTATTGTGGTCTCTTGTGGGTTCATATAGTTACATTTACAAATGAAAAAAAGAGATTCAAGTTTAACTCTGTGCAAAAAAATTATGAAAATCATCCTGCAGTGGCCTTGGAAAAAATGATTGCCCAACACCATTAGGAAAAAATCAAATTTTTTTGGGGGCCTTTTTAGCTTTTTGTGGGTTGTAGATTGGGAAGAATCCTGCCCATGGTTTTGTTGAGCAAACCAAACCATCCTATACTGTACTTCGCTACTAATACATTTAACCATTGCAGGTTATTCTCAACATCAGGCATGACGAGCGAACCGGGAGGAATTATGTGGGATGCCAAAGACTCACTCAAATAAAAATTTTGAGCCCTTTTTTAAAAATGCAGCAAAGCGTACATTATGCGGTCTTAATAATTGTTTGGGTTATACTCGGTGCAGATATAGCAAGTCAAATAACTTCGCACTTTGGTCTTAAAATTATCTGTGTAAACTCAATACACTGTTACTTCAATTGTCTCTAATAAGCTCATATATCCATATCGTCGGGCATGATATCATGAAAATTTCCTTTATGATCATTGCATTTTTTTCTTAATTCCCAAAGAACGCGGGTGAGGTTCCCCTAGTTTCCTATATTAAAAACTCTTTTCTACTTAATAAAAACGCTCTTAGGCGTGTTCAAAAAAGATTAACAATTATGATTAGTTGTAATTAAGCTCTAATAAACTCACCTAGCCACAACATAGCATCACCCCTATTGCCCTTCTTCAGACTCAAGCGTCGCTACCTCTGCTCAGTCCGACTCCACCTAGCCTCAAAAAAAAAAAAAAAAAAAAAAAGTCCGACTCCACCTAGCCCATATGCCCTCAGCCTCCACTCTAATCATGCATGTGCATGCACAAGAGCGCCTGCAGGTGGCGCCGTCCAAGTGGGACGAGCTCGCTCGCCTGTTTTTTCCAAAACTGAATCGTTCTCCATCCCTCAACCAAACATCAGTTCGCACCACCTTAACATCAGTTCACACCACCAAAGGAGATGTGTCACCATGGGATAGAATGATTGCATGCACTGGCGGATCTACCCATAGGGCGAGCCTGGGCGGCCGCCCTAGGTGGTCGCCGGCGAGAACACTAGGACTCCGCAGTCAAGCGGCGGCCGGGCGGCGGCGTCGAGCAGTTACGGCGGCGGCAGCGAGCAGTGCAGGTTGAAGATGAATAGAGCCTGGGCGCTTCCGTTGTGGGCCGGCATGCCAATGATAACAAGGCCCATTTTGTGGCCCAATTCGGCCTTTAGGGCTAGGTGAAAGGGCACACAGTCATGCACCGACGCTGCGCACCGCGACTCCACCCACCTTCGCTCGGACCGCTCCACCGCGCCTCCGCTCCGTCCGCGAGTCCGAGCTCTAGCGGCGACGCCCGGCTGCCCGGCTCCAATCAGGCCTCTAAGCCTCCCCTGTCCCTAGCCCCCTGCCTCCCCTTGACCCCTTCCCTTCCTGTCTTCCCGCGGGCGCCACGGCCCGGCGAAGCGGCGGCCAGCCGAGCGATGCCGATGGCGAGATAGGTGGATGGGGAGGAGATGAAGTTGCAGCCGGTGATGTGTCTAGTAGGAGGATCCGCCCTAGCTCATTTCTTAATTTTGGGTCCGCCACAGATTGCATGCACCCTATCAGCGCCGGCCCAGGATTTTTTGGGGTCCGGGCTTAAACCGAAATCCAGGGCCCTTTTGGTACACGGAGAGTGACAATACTTATTATATATGTAAAAATACATATACAATGTTAATGATATGCGCATAATATTATATGAAAAATAATATTCATATGAAATAAATCATCATACTTATAAATTAACTTAAAAACTTGTGGATAGACCCTCTTTGTGATTGTGGGCCTGCTTGGTTGGTGTCAATTCTGTCAAACCAAAATCATGGCATGTCAAAATTTTGGTTATCAATTGGTTCATTGGCAAAGAATTGGCATCACTAATTTTTATGCCAAAGTTTTGGCAACTCTCTAGAATGTTCTTAAACTACATGTGAAAAAGAAAGTTGGCAAGCCTTTATTTTGGCAATCAACCAAATGCACACCTATATATTTTTTGCTTAACTTTGGCAATCCTTATTTGGTAAGCCTAAGTTTTGGCTTACCATGATTTTGGTTGGGCAAAAATTGGTAGCGAACCAAGCAGGCCCTGTATGAACCCATCTACTTGTGTTTTACTTTGTACCTTTCTTGGAAGCTTGTTAAAATTTAGAGAATGAATTAGCTCAAATAATTAACAACAATCCGATAATTCACGTTCACTTAAATCTATAAATCTGAAATTAAATCATTTTTTATGGTTTCACCCTAATTTTAATTGAGCACAACAATTACGTTCAATTCTAGAGCATATAGTAGGCTAGAGGACATACAAACCTATTTTGAGAGCGTGTATCGGTGTGTTTATGTCACCTGCGGACTCACCAACTACGCCCTTTGGGGTAGGGACGCATGCTGACGACGTTGCTAGGCCATGATTGGTAACATGGCAGGACAATTCAAAATATCACACACGACCGGCGGGAAATATTTTGGAACCAAGGGATGGAAACACAAGATACTCAATTCTATAGAGAAAAGTTTGTTCCCGAATCTAAAATACCAACGTCGCTTGTGATAAGAGCAGTTAGATGGATTCCTTAGACCACGGGTTGCTGTGTCCCCTTGTTTCATGTATTCAAAACTCTTTTCGGTTAATGAAAAACGCGCTTAGGCGTGATAAAAAAAGAACAAAAACTTGAAGTGTAGATGAAACAACTCACTGAAAATTCGGGTAAGAAATTACTGAACACAAAAATAGAGAAAGCAGCTTTTGATCGATGGAGTACTAGCTTTCCAGCCTCAACGGCAAGATGGGGCCACTTGGGCCTAGGAGAGGCACGGCTTGAGGCCTGCCACAGACGTGATGAACCTTAACAGAAAAAAAAAAAAAAAAAAAAACTACGAGCCTAGGGACGCAGCGGGTGCTGGCTAAAGGATCAGACGCAAATAACAAAATACATACAAAGCATACTTGTCACCTGTGTGGTGTACATACCTTGGGTGGGGCCCCTTGGAGTTGGGGGCCCGGGGCGGCTGCCCCAGTTGCCCGCCCCCAGGGCCGGCTCTGACCCTATGTATGTGCTTTTATCAGTGTTTACTTAACCCATTATGTGATTTTAATTATATCCTTTTGTCCATATTGAATTGCAACGATTGCGGGAAGACTCATCCATTTTCCATTATCCAAACAGCTAGAGACTCGCCAAAAAAAAAAAAAAAAAAACCACCCTATGGATCAACATGTTGTCTTTGGTTGGAGAGCGATGCCATCCCTGTCTTTAAGGATGTGACAATTCAATACCTATTTTCAAGGATGGCTCCTTCCCACTTTAGAAGCCTCCACAATTGCATCTTACCCGGTTCGATACATTTACTACTGCTATATAATCGAGACTTTTACATTGTGTAGTTGGATCCACGAAGGAGAAGGTCAGATATTTTTAAGGCTGTTACAATTCAGTACCTATTTTTTCTTCTCGAACACGCAAAAAGGTTTTGCGCGTTTTTTCTGTATTAAGACAAATAAAACATTAAAAGTTACAACGACGCGCCATGAACGACGCACTAGGGGAAATACAATTATCTGAGACAGCTCATCCCTCCCTAGCGTAAAAAGAAGTCAAACACGATTACCACCAGATAAACAAACTAGTCGCCGCGCCGATCAAACGCTGGCGGTTCAAGGCCGCCGGCTCGCCTCGGTCGTACACCGGGCGAGTCCGGGAAGATCTGACGACGCCTCGCCTTTTGCGAGGGAGTGCGGTTGTCGCCAGACTCGCCGTAGTAGGTTTGTCGCTCCTTCGCGCAGGGCATCATCCGCCCATCAATGAACCCCATCACCGCCGCATCACAAAGATCTCCTCCCGCCGAATCGGGCATATGCGTGAGCGGCTGAGCGGTGAGCCTCCTACCCGCGGTGCGGCAACGGGCTGCGGTGGTGACACCTGCACCGGGCAGAGGCAACAAAGGCGGTGATGCCTTTGTGCATGACCCTGCCTGCGACCGCACTAATCTTCGCCAAGTGAAGGCGGAGAGGCAACCACGCATCGCGCGCTGCGATAAAGCCGGTAGGTGCGGCTTGCGTGGCAGCCACGCCGTTGGATCAGGTCGAGCCGACCACTGGCGGCGGCGACATACCCGCTCCTTCCTAGGGCCAAAGCCCGGCGGGTAGTCGCCATCCACCTCGGCCGCATCGACGTCCGCGGTATCGTCGAAAACCAACCGTATTGGCGTGATCGACAAACCTAGTCGAGTGGTCACCGAGGGCGAGGCGGGGCGCGAAGGAGACGGTGCTGGCTGCCCCAAGTAGTGTGGGCAGCCACCACCGCTGAGTGGCCTCCACCCGGTCGGTAGAGCCCTCGCGGTTCAACCCGGTTGCTCCGCAGTGAGGCCTCGAGCAACATCGGGTCATCTGTAGTGACACGATCGCCCAGGTGAGGCGCGCGTCCAGCAACAGTGGCTCGACCTCGGCGGTGTACACACATGTCGGCGCGCCGTGCAAATCGTCGGACGAAGCGGCCATGGCCGAACGCCTGGGCGCCCGTCGCCGACGTCGGTGGCGTTGCTTCGGCCCTACGCCGCCACACCCGACCGTGCCCGCACACGGCGCGTCCCGAGACACAGCGTCGCCGGCCGCAATCGCGAGGGGCCTTCGGCGCGTCCCGGAGACAACGTCGTGGCGCCGGCAAAGCGGCCACATGGTGAGCATAGGACAGGCAATTGAGGCACCATCACGGAGCCCGATCTTCCAGGAGCCGGGGGGCGGTACGCCCCGAGGCTCCACCGACATCGCCCCGGGCGCGCGTCCTAGCGAGGAAGAATGTCACGCCACCCATCGGCGTTGGGGGAAGAGACCTCTCGTGGCGTCCAAGGCGCTGCCGGGCGGGTATACGCCTCAGGCGGTCGGGCAAGAATGCCACTCACCAGACGCGACGCGTCCGACCATCCTTCCGCCGGCGTTGTTGAATACCGCCGACCCTCCGGCGCCCAACCCGCCGGGGCCGTAACAGGATCCGCCTGGAGGCAGAACGTGAGGCACAAAAGGAAGCCCTCGGCGAGCGACGGCGGCATCCAGGTAGGTCGAGGGCGGCTCATCCCGACATTGCCCTCGCTGCCGCCCAACGCGGAACTTTGAGCGCCCTCAACGAAACCCCTAGGGCGGAAAGGGGCGGCATCAGGAGGCAGGGTGGGACGAAGAACTTGGGGCGGAGGCAGATGGGTGGATGAGGAAGGCATCGAGGGAAGAAGCGCCTGAAGAGCTCGCCTCGACCGTGCCAACATCCCCAACATCCCGCAGAAAGTGCACACCCCGCTGTCGAACCCCTATCGTAGTCGTCGAGCAGGTCATCGAGGTCCTCCTCGCCATTGCTCGGGACATCCTCGACGCTAAGCAGGGAGCCTCCGTGACGCCGAGGAAAGGGAGCAACCATGGAGGGGTCGACCGCCTCAACCTTGGTCGAGGTCTCCCCGACCTCGAGGCCTAGGGAAACAGCTCCCTTCGTCGGGGCGTGGTGACCGGCGGGAGTAGAGAAGCACGGCCGCCGATGGGACGGCTCCTCCACCCCATGGACGGAGACCGCAACATCAGCCCACGCCCAGCCCTGGCGTCGCACCAAAGATCGGGAGGGGCGTGGTCGACGTCGGCGCCGCCGAGGGAACCACGCCGTTGGATGGCGTGGCGGGGTTGTTATCCCCGAGCTGGTTCTCGCCTCGGTGAGGACCGGTCTGGAGCAGCGGCAGAAGTGGGCCCTCCAGAATGGAATACCAGGTCACCATGGCCGCCTAAACCATAGCCGAAGTCTCCTGCACCTCAAGGCAAGGGGAAGCGTACCGTAGTTTGACAAGTGCGGAAGTCGTCGCCATGGCGGAGCTACCATTGCTGCACGGCGTCCGACGCCCCAGATCTAGAGCTGAGTGGCGTCCAGGCAGCTCCCACAAAACCCGTCCTCCAGCCGGAGGAGGCGGGCAGGGGATGGAGGGTGCGGCAGGGCCCGATACCGAGGCTGAGGCGGAGGCGTAGCGAGCGAAGCGCTACACGGCCCCACCCAGTTTGACCTCCTCACCGCTGGCGCCATCGTCTTCCCTTTGAGCATCGTCGCCCCCACCCGACCGCCCAAGGCCACAAGACCGCTGTGTAAGACGGCCCGGCGGCGCGACGACGTCAAGGTCTCTCGAAGCGGGCCTCCCCGATCCAGAAGCAGCGAAGGCACCAGGGCGCCCATGCTCTGGGCGGGGAGGAGCCGCCATGACGCCGGGCGGCTAGGGTTATGGCGGTGCATGGCGCCCCGCCATGGCGCTGGGCTCGAGAGGCCTCCCCGCACGAAGAGGGGAAGGGATGGGGAGGGAGGCGAGGGCGGGTTGGCCACGGGCGCCGGCGTCGAAGTCGCCGGGCGGGCCGGCGGGCGGCGGTGGGTGGGGCGGCAGGTTCGGTCGCGGTCGGGTGCGCCCGCGGCTTTTCTGCGGTAGTACCTACTTTTAAGGATGGCTCCATCCCACTTTAGAGCGTCCGCAATGGTCGCATCTTACCCGGTTTGATTCATTTACTGTTGCTATAGAATCGAGACCTGTACATTGCGTAGTTGGATCCATGAAGAAGAAGGTATGATATATGGAACAGGCTCTAATCGAATAAAAAAATAGATTCACAGTTATGGCCGGCAAAATTGAGCAGCTATATTTTTCTTTTTCTCTCTCCTACTCACTCTCTCTAGTGACGAATTTTATTCTACTACTCCATCTCAAAATAGATGTCACTATGGGAAGCGTGTCGGTCAAACTTTTTTCAACTTTGACTATATTTGTAGAAAATATGTGCAACATTTAAATCTTCAAATAAATTTGTTAAAAAACTAGACTTAAAGATCTTTCCGACGATACTAATTACTTAACATAAATATTTATATATTTTAATATATAATTGCGGCATTTTAAAAACTTTGACTTCTCGGGAAGCGAGAATGACATCTATTTTTGAGACGGAGGGGGGAGTACGTATGAAACTAGGCCCGATTATACATATTGTGGGCATGTACATTATAGTTGATGTCTAATCAGTCATGGGGCCCAACTAAGGACCACCTATTGGTCGATACACTACATGATGCTCTTAGGACATCAGGGCATTGCATTCTCAAATCCGTGTGGGATGGTTTATCATTCAAGAAATTTATTTTGGATGAGTTCAACCAACATCTATAAAATTATTCTCATTAATTTAAAAGACATTCCATGCCTTATCATCTACCATCCAGACATATCGAAAATGGAAAGGGATGATTCCATCCCAACCTTTGCCATAAACCATGTAGCTTTGAATATTGACCAACGCATATGTTTGGTTATATAGCAAACCGAGTGTAGAACAGTTTGTAGGTTCCTTTCGGTGAAACTACAAGTGCTCACTTTATTTTTAGATTTATTTCAGGAATGAACTCCACCCATGTTATATGTTCATATAAAAATCCACCAATATCAAATTAATTTCATTAATTTTTTCACGAGTCATGAGACATGTTCTAAGAGTTGCATTTATTCAAACAAGTACTAAAATTCTATTAACTATTAGTAGACGTTTCTATACCAGTCTAAAAATCTGGTCAAAGTTAGATTAGATAAGATTAATTTACAATAAAATCTGGCCAAAGTTCAGAATTTAGAATGAATAATATAAGGGAGGGGAGGAATGAACCGACAGGTGTCAATCAGGTGGGGATTTGAGCAGGGTGAGACAGTTTGAGAACGATGAGGAAGAGAAGTGCCGTTTTATCACGCCAACGCATGGTCAAATGAACGAGCAGCCTGAATGTATTCACGTGGCTGGGTCTGGTGCGCTGGTGCTGTCGTGTCGGGATCAGAACGAAGACTGTCGTTTCTGCCTCTGTGTGTCTCTTTCCTGAACTTAGCGTATTTTGCCTTTTCTCACCTCTTGCTATATATAAGGTGCTAGACGCCGACCTCGATCCATTGAGCATCTTTGGCATTGGCAGTGGCAGCCCACAGTCGACCCCGATGCTCCCTCGCCAGATCATCACCGTCGTCTCTAGTCTCCGCACGCTCCCCGCCACGTGCAGCCCAACATGGACCGGCAGTATTCCGGACTAACTAAGGTAGCCATGGGCGTCCTCACCTTCAACTCGGTGCTCGCCATCTACAACTCCTGGGGCGACGCGAGCTCCGTCGTGTTCGTGCTCGCCGCGGACGCCACCCTCGTGCTGCTCTTCCTCTGCCTCCGTGAGCTGGAGCTGGATCGAGCCGGCAGGGGCAGGGATGTCAAGACCAGAGCCGCGGTGTGGACGCTGACGACGGTACTCTCGGCCATGTTCGCGTCTAGGGTGGCGCCGTTGATGCCGCCGGTCGTCGCTCGGCTTGTCTGGGCGATGGCTGTCGCCACTGCCGCCGCCGGCTTTTGGGCGTTCTTCCTCAACTGAATCTTTGATGCCGGTGCGTTCTAGTTTGCAGTTTGTTTGTACTATGTTGTATATATGCAGACGATAGTTTGAAAAGGCTGTATTTGTTTTCTGTAGTACTATAAGTGATTATATATGCGCTGTTTTTCCATTACGGCGAAGTAATAAGGTCCCCATCTGGCCATCCCATCCTTGAAACGGTACGTCGTACTGCCTCCATTTTTCCCGTCTCGTCGGTACTCCCTTCGTATCAAAGCACGACTTTGACTTATATTTTTATAAAAATATTTATTAAAAATTTATATACGTATGTTTTTATGAAAATAATTTTTTTAAGACATCTGTCGATATGATTTTCACATCTCCAAACTCAACGACTTAAAAAGTTATTCATGATTTATGTTTTGACACAAGTAAGTACGTGTAGAGAACAGCGAGACGCGCCCTGGACTGCTGGTACGATGCTGCCATGATATGCAGCGTGAAGACGCTACCGATTTTCCATCGAATCGCGTGCATGCCGACGATGCTTCCATCGGTCATCGTCCCGTGGCCTCGTCAGCGTCGGTGTTCACAGCAGTCCGCACCACGGCTGGCGGATAGGAACAAATGGACGGTATTACCGTGGCGACCGGCGCAGGGCCAGCAGGCCGACAACGAAACGGTCCTTTCCGGCTTCCAAACTGGCGTGAACCCAGGGTTCACGCGCCCCTGGGTGCTCCCCAGCCTGGATTTGCGCCATGTGGCCCTGCAATGGATCAAACGGACTGCAGCGTTGCTTGCTTTTTTTCACGATCGCGCGGCTCACCTGACGGCTTCGACGGCTCGCCAGGTCCTCCGCGCGTCTGCTCGCCAGGTCTTCCGCGCGGCAGATCGATAGGTCACCGCGTCGCTCGCGGTCTGGGATTTGCGCCGCCATCGGTCTCAGGTCGGGTGCCAAGTTGATGGCGATGGCGGCGGTGAAGAAGGCGATGCAGAGGTCGAGGCAGTGGCGGGGCAGGGAGCCCAGGCCCTGGACGGCGAGGATGGCCATGTTGCGGTACACCAGCGCGTTCAGGGACGGGTACTCGGCATGCCGATGTCGCGGAACGCGTGGTAGAAGAGCCAGAACACGGACGGCGCCACCACGCAGCCCATGGCCGTGCCGATCACACCTGGCTCACGAACATGGACCGCGGCGACGCCAGCGTCATGTACCCGGTCTTGAAGTCCTGCGTCAGGTCCGACGCCGTCGACATGATGCCGATCATCACATGACGCAGGCCGCCAGCCCCGCGATGATGCCGCCGCTGCCGTCGGGGTCGGAGGCGGCCGCCCAGGCACCCACAGTGAAGATGGTCAGCTTGCCGTATGTGGTGGCCATGGACCAGTCCGTGAGCCGCACCCGTACGCGTTGCAGAAGGCCAGCACAAGCGCTATCAAGTACGACCGATAGCGGCGCAACGTGAGAGACCGATGGCGGCGCAGCGTGAGACACCGATGGCGGCGCAGAGCGACGCGAGACGACAGACCGTGGAAATCCCAGACCGCGAGCGACGCGGTGACCTATCGATCTGCCGCGCGGGAAGACCTGGTGAGCCGCCGCGCGGAGGACCTGGCGAGCCGTCGAAGCCGCCGCGCGATCGTGAAAAAAAGCAAGCAAAGCTGCAGTCCGTCTGATCCATTGCAGGGCCGCGTGGCGCAAATCCAGGCTGGGGAGCACCTAGGGGCGCGTGAACCCTGGGTTCACGCTAGTTTTTTCACTTTTCCTATCTCTCTTTCCAAAGAAATTTGAAAACGAAATCTTGCAACCACGTACGGAAACGAAATCTTGCAACCACGTACGGAAGTGCCAACCCACGCGAGCTCTGCAGGTTAGCTAAACCACGCGAGCAGCATCGTACGTCCCGCTCGGATACATGAATGCTAGTGCAGTATGCTCTCTTTTTTTGTCCTTATTTTTCTATAAAAAAATTATTTATTGTCCCTTGTTTGCTGTGATAAAGTTGTTCAAATCTGCATCTTGTCCCTTTGTGTTAGAAGACCATCCTCTTTTTTCTCCTTGTTTTTCCATAGAAAAAAATATTAATTATCTCTTATACATTGTGATAAAATTGTGATAACTAACACTGATGATAGATCCCAACTTTAAATGATGATCCAAGGGTCTACCACATTATAAAAAAATATTAGTTATTTTTCTTAGCAACTCCCTTTTTTCACTTTTCCCCTGAAGGAAGCACCGAGCAGTTGTCTCGGAAAGTCAATTGAGCTTCCGTGGGCCATGCACTCGGGCGCGGTCGCGTTCGTTCAGGAACCAAACAGACGGAAAGAGAGAGAAAAAAAAAGGGCTTTTGTCACACGGTGTTGTCGGATTGTGGTGGCCCGGACGCCCGGTAAACGCCTAGAATCTCACAGGCCATAGTGGGCCCGACTGAATCATATAGTACTGTTCATCTAACGTTCCTTACCATTTTTTTCCGACTAAAAGATATTTTTAAAATCCTTGACTTCTTTTCCTTGGAAAATTCGAAGTCAATTAATCCTCCTTTGCCTCTTTAGTTTCTTTATCGGTAATTATTTGTTACGGCCACCCAGACGCTTGTTTTACATATGGACGTGGCTCGCTCTCCTCCACTCGCTCCCCTCGCCTTATCTGTTTCTTCTTTAAATAAAAAAAAATGGAGAAGCATTCCTATTCACTCAGAGCAAGTTTAATGGTTTCATCAAGAGCCGGCTAAATGAAAGTGGCAAGCCCATAAATAGCCAGCACATACAATAGACCGGCTATTAGGCTGGCTAAAAGAGAGTGCGATAATAATGACAACGTATTTAATACTTTGCATATGCACACCATCACCGTGGTATACATCTTTGTGGCCTTTCATCAAGCAACATAATAAGAATTCCATTCAGTCACTAGCCATACAAAAATTAACATGGTTCTTTAGCTTCTTGATAATAGGTTACGTTGCACACATAACCTAATGGCATACGGTACCATGACACCAATACTTAAGCATTACAGAAGTTTTCTGAATAATAAAACATTAAGCCAATTCAGTTCTCGGCATACAAGCCATTGATTATTGATCTAAACGACGACTAAACGACGACAAAGGCATGATAAAGGTTGGATCCTCAGTAGAGCAGAGCAGCTAACTAATTTCCATCCTCAGTAGAGCAGAGCAGCCAACTAATTTCCATCCTCAGTAGAGCAGAGCAGCCAACTAATTTCCATCAAGTCAGGAGCAACACTGCAAGTTAAGAAGCAATGTTTAGACACAAAAATGCAAGACTTGATTAGCTGGTTCTGCATCCATTATCTGTACAGGAAAAAAATGTTTATGTCTTCGGCATCCAAGCATTCCAGGTAGCCAAAAAATTTACTACTCATCCAAGCATTCTAGGTAGCCAAAAAGTTTTTTTTTTAAAAAAATCCAAGTATGCAAGATTGCTCGTCAAAGCTGTAGATGAATAGTGCGGTTGTTTGTTTGATTGGTCTTTTGTGAGCAGAAATTCAGGTCAGGGAAGCAGCCGCACAAGGAGTTCAGCGAGCACGCAGTTAAGGCTATATATCAAGATACAAATCAAGAAACCAGTACAGAGTCCTGAGCTCTGAATCTTTCTTTACAACATCTATATACATCAAGAAACAAATCAATAGTCACTTACCAAACCTGCAGCTCAGAGTCTTCTGCATCTGTGGATGAAGGAGGTGCCCACCAAGGGCCTTGAATCGATGAACCAGCCATGCTTGAATGCTGTACCCCAGGAAACCAGTACGGAGTGGAGGAGGGCGCCATCGATTGCTGTGGATATGGAGGACACCAAGCACCAGAGGCAAATGGAACAGGTTGGCCACCGTTTGGGGGAGGAACGGATTGAGTCCTGGACGCCGACGGGATCTCCATTGGCGCCGGTGCAGAGGTCCTCTTGGACGGAGCCATCTTGCAGTGAAGAGGAGCAATGGCTAGGGTTTGGATATGGCAATTTGGGATGAGCTGGGCGAAATTGGGGGATTTATGCAGCGATTTGGCGCGCACAGGAGCGATTTGGCGCGATGGAGATGGATTTGGCGTGCACGAGGTGGTTTTGGCGGGGACATTGGCGCGAGGACGGGGGCGGAGCAGGAGATCGAGAGGAGGAATGAATCGCCGGCCGAGTCGCCGAGGACGGGCTGGGAGCGAGCGCTTCCGCCTCGGTTCTATGTCGCACGCGAAGCGAGTCCCACCGACTCGCCCGCCCAGCCTTCCTCGCTCCTTCTCGCTCCTCCAGCTCGGATGATAGGTGACGTGGCCCCGCACTGCCGCCACTGACTAGGCTTATTATACTTGCTCTCACTCCTATTCATTCAAGCCACCGCCTCCAGTCCGCTCGCATGCTGCCTCAAAGGCTCGCATGTCGTCCCAGTTGTCGCTCGCATCCGCTCGCATGCCTGTCGTCCCAGGTGGGGAGAGAGCCTCCGGATTTGCAGGCATTGCGCGCTCCCGGGTCGGTGTGGACGCCGCTGCCTCCGGTCCGCTCACCCGCCGCCTCCAGTCCGCTCGCCTGCCACCTCCAGTCCGCTCGCCCGCCGTCCCAGCTGCCAGGCATGGCGGGCACGACCGCCTCCGACGCGCAGTGCTCGGGCGGCGACCCTGCCAGGCCACTCCAGCGCGTCGCGCCCTCCCACGTGGTGCCTCCATCCCCGCCGTGCCAAGCCTGTCCTCCGCTCCGCCCAAGTTGCGCTCGCCCCAACTGCAGAGCATGTGCTCGCTCACCTTGCGCAGATGCTCATCCAGGCTGCCGAGCAGGTCCTCGCCCAGAGGTGCACTGGCGAGCTCCATGCACCGTGGCGGCGTCGAGCTTCGTGATTTGTCCAAGCAGCTAGGCGACATTGCGCCCAGGAAACACATGTTGCATAAGTATGTTTTCGAATGTTTCAAATGTTTCAACCGAATGTTGCAAGAGTTTCACGTGGATGTTGCAAAAGTAGATCAGGATGTTGTATAGTTGTAATGGTTGTACATGTATGTTGCAAGCTTTTGTTCGCAATGTTTCAGTTGTTTTTTCCAAACATATGTTGCAAATGTGTTTATCTGAATGTTGCATAGGTTTCACAAATATGTTGGGTGTGTTTTATTTGGATGTTGCATATACTTTGCAATGGCTTTTCAAGCATTTTCAGTTACTTTTACACATGTTTCAGACGTATATTGCAATTGTTCCAATTGTTTTCGAACGTATATTGCAAATGTTTCGTTTGAATGTTTCCAAAGTAAATTGGGTGTTGCATCTCCTTACTTCCTTCTGCTGCCCTGCCAAGTGGACGTGGGTGGTCCTCACTTGCATGCACGGGCACGGGCGTGCAGCTCACCTGCCTACTCTGTGTGACAGTTAATGGGGCTGCCGGTTTTCTTACTTAGGCAGAGGCACTGCATGGAGGCGCGTTGTTACGCTTGTTATTGCAAATTTTTTTATAGTCAACTAAACATGAAATAAGGGCATATCAACATAGACTAGGAGCTTTACTAACAGAATTCCCACGAGTTTTGTGAATCTGTATATTTTTAGGGACTACACAGGAAAAGGCCGAGTTTGCAACAAATAAGAGGCATAAACGTGTTCCCAACGTATTCCAACTTGGCTCCTACGCAAGAAGACACCAGAAGACACCACACCAAGGCAGACCCGAAAGTGGATGACAGGTGGGGTCCACCACTAGGTCGGCCGACCAATGGGAACCACCGAATCATGTGGACTTGTATCGGGACTCGCCCACCGGGCTTCAAGATTGCATCTCAACTATTGATCAAGGTCGGTTTGATCAAGGCCTATGGTGCATCCTACGGGACTATATAACCAGGACCCCCCGAGCCCCGGGCTCATATCCAATTCATTATTCAAAATTTTCGAGGCCCCGAGTCTCCTCTAGAACTAGAAGAGCTAGCATTCAAGAGAGGTAGATCTAGTCTTTAGAACAAGAGAGGTAGAGAGAGGGAAGGGATTGGAGGAGGTGCCGGCCTGTCGGTGCTACCTCCACAACTTGTACCTCGGTGGAAGTTAACCTACGTTTGGAGTTACTCTGGTAATCAACTTCTTCTTTTAGTAAGCAACATTGTTTATATTATTCTTTCCGATCTTCGAGTCTCTTTTGAGTACTTTAATCTATTCGGTTTAGATTGGAGTAATATTCGTAGTGTGAGCGTGGTGCTTAGACTCGGGTATGTCGTTAGATTCATCGACATTCTCGGATCGGTGGTAGATCGCGAGTGTGATAGCTCCTATATGCATGAAGTAACTTTGTATATAGTGAGTCTCGTTGAATCCTCTCAGTAGTCCACTCCCCCCGCCTGTAGGGGTAGTGGGATTTATTGCTAGGCAGAGCATCCTCTGTTGGTGTCCTTCCCTAAGTGATGTCCCGGATAGAACAAGTAGAAGGCATATTTTACCGAGATTAGAACTAGATATCTTAGTGATCACCTCTACACTCTCAACCTTCTCAAGTCTTGTGCTGCTCCGGGTTAAGTTAGACCGTAGTCACCCTCACACGTTTCCATGTGGATACGATATTTAACACCCTCTGGGTGAAAGCTACAACGGTATCCGTGCGTTTACGGATCTTATCTGTGTGCGTCTTAAATACCCCAACACGCGTGTGGCTGAGACATGAGAGAGAAGGGAAGAAGGAGGGCACGGGCTGCAGCAAATGCAGCCTTTGACCGAGAAAGAGAGAGACGGAGGGACAACTTTCGATCGTTTCGTTTCTCGGTCTGGATGAAAATCGTGTGGGTGGCTGGTGCACCTAGGCCCGCAGCAGTTGCAGTCGTATACCAGTGAGGCGGGGCAGGCAGGGGCAGGCGATGTGGGCAGCCATGGGCGTCTGGACGGGGGCTAGCATCCGGACGTCTGGGCGCTAGTGACGCCGTTTCTTTATTTAATATATGGGATGATGCAGGCACAACACATGTATGCAACTAGGACTATGCCGGCGCAGTTGGTGGTCCGTGGTCGCGCCTGTGTGTGTACGCGCGTACTCCGTACATACTGCTTGCGGCCAGAGGTATGGATGTACTATGGTCTACTCCGTACAGGGTGTCATACGGGTCTGAAACGAATGTGTTGTACGTGGTCTGAACAGTATACGTGGTGTCAGGTGCATTGCTTTTGTCTGTGACATGTGATGGGTGCGCATTCACACGCTGTATGGGGCTGTTTGGATGGAGCCCTCCCAGGCAGCTCCATTGCCAGGCAAGCATCTCAGCCCCAGGTGTCCAAAATCAGACGCCTGGGAGAGCTCTCGCCAGGTAATGGAACTTAAGCAGGACATTTATGGTTATGTGACCATTTCTCTCAACACCTGAAACATAACCCATTCATCCTTCTAAAAATCCTTGAGAGCAGCCAGTTTCTCATCTATTTCACCCTTCTGTCCATTTGCTTGACTTGTTCATTATCATTCCCCTTCTGCTGATTCTTGAATCCCATCCTCTAATACTCCTTGTTGAACATTCTGGGTTTAGTCATGGCTAGTTCTTCCTCTTGAATCAAAGCCAGGGAACAAGCTGAATCCACATCTTTTGGCTGATGCAGCACAATGACTCTTCTGATCTCATCCTTCAGTCCAGAAACAAACCTAGTCACAAAGTAAGTGTCATCATAGTTGTTGTTATACAGCAACAACCCATGTGCAAGTTTCCCAAATTCCTCTAGATACTCATTAACAGATCCTGGATGCTTCAATTGTTCTAGTTGATTGAGCATAATCTGGTACTGATTGCCATCAAATTTGCCCTTGACTTTCTGACAGAGAATATCCCAATCAGTGATTCTCCCCTTCCCTTGGACAGATTGCAACCAAATCGCCGCTGGCCCTTTAAAGTTGAGGGCAGCAAATCGAGTCTTCAAAGAAGGATCCACCGCGTAGACGTCGAAGAATGTCTCGCAATTATCACACCAAATCCTAGGGTTAGTGCCATCGAATTTCGGAAATTCCATTTTAGGAAAAGGGGAGAACGAGACTGAGGAGCATGATCAAATTCCCGAGGTATGAACTGCATAGGTGGGGGTCGATATAACGTACCCGATGGCTGGAACTGTGGCTAGGATCCGTAGAACCCACCGCAGTTGACGCTATGCCCCATGGGCCTGTCGTCACCGCCCGCCACGGCGTTTGGTGACAAAGCGGGTGCCATGTTCAAGTCCAGCCAACCATTGGGTGCTCGGGGCGGAGGTTGCACGAATGATTGATGTGCCATCGCCCTCGGCTGGAATTGGAAACTTGGAGGTGGCGCCGACGAGTGGGGCATCATCATCGACGGGCCCGAGAATGAGGTGGTCGGAATGGACACCATGGGTCGCTGCAGAGTCGCTTGAGTTGCTGACGTCGCCGATGGAGGAAGTGGTGCCGACGCTGCTGGCGGAGGCGGAGGCGGAGGTGGTGGCGGATGCGGAGGTGCCTCCAACGCCAGTAGCCGCGCCGATGTCTGATCGACGCGGCTTCCCACAACGTCGGTCTTCTGACTTCCATGGGTCTCGGACATCATCGTCTGGAATCCCGCGAACTGCTTGTTCATCGTCTCGAACTGCTTAGCGAGGTCTTCCACCGATTTCTCCATTTTAACCTGAAACTTTGTGGGTTTCCTCTTCGGCGCCAGGATTCAGAGGCACCACGCCGCGTCGTCTGCAATCCGTGGCGAGAACGGAGCTCATGGATCAGGCCTGACGGTGAGCTAAGTGGATAATCGATGAATTGCGGAAAGAATCGATAAGAACAACAAGAACAGGGGAAAACTTGGCAACTACTCTATTGCTATGAATGATAACAGAATTGTAACAGAGTGAATACAGGTTCAGTCTTTGGTGAATGTTCCGCCCAACTGCCCACTCGACCAATATGGTCTCCTCATACAAGGCCAAAAGCCCAACACGGCAACACGCGGCACAACGAAACTAACTGGAACGGCCCACGGCCCATGACTTAACCGCGGCTAGCCACCGATGGTTGCTGTTGTGCACACTACGCTGTTCCTTCTTCCTGACAGATTGTTGCTGATGCACAGCCTACACTCTTGATGGCCTGATGGCCACCTCCGCCGGAGTGCTGCTTCATTCGGTCATCGTCCGTGCTACACTGGCTACAATCTTGTTGGCTCGTTTTTAGACTTCCCCAAGTCCTGACGAATTGTGGTTCGTGTGGGAAGATCAGTTTCTCTGGCGGCAGCATGATGCGTAAAAAGTGGAGCAACGAAAGCCCGGTGGTAGCTTAAAGTGCGCGGCCCAAAGACACGGCACCTACTTGCAGCAGCAGGGCCGCGTCGCCGGCCGGCCGGACGAACTGCACTCCACGGGTTGTTCGTCCAGCTAATCCGGAATGTCCGTGCTCATCAGGGTATGGTCATGGCAATCGCGAGCGACGACGCAGACGCTGGCTAGCTGTGGCTCCACAGTTGGTGCGCACCATGGCAGCTAGCACCCATCCGCATAGTGGAAGCCCCGTCGCTACCATGTGGCAGCTGCCTGCCTGTGAGATAACGTGACCACGTCAGAGCGCCTGCCATGTGCCATGGCGCACCAACGGCGAGGAGCTCTCGTGCAGGACAGCACGATCCCGATTTGATCTTTTCTACTGTATGTATATAGAATAAAATCTGGAGCGTACGTGGTGACGATTGCTCAAATGTGTGAACATATCACCATCAACTTTGTTTTCTTTATTTACTGCGGCCAAGATCCGTTTGTCAAGCAACGTTTACGCGTGCATACCGTTATCGCGCGAACCAGCTAGTAGGCAGCCAGCAATATATGGAGGTCGACACCCGGGGGGTTCAGCTCGTGCATGCACAGCACAATCGTTCATCGATCTCCGATTCGTCGCTACCGTGTGAATGCGCTATACTAGTTCGCTCTGCCCCTCTCTCTCCGCTTGCAGAAGATCATCGTTCGACTTGACATGGCCGACGACCTAGGATATTCCACGCTGACCAAGCTAGGCTTGGGCGCCCTGACCTTCAACTCGGCGCTCGCCATCTACAACTCCTGGGGCGACGCCAGCTCCGTGGGCTTCGTGCTCGCCGCGGACGTCGCGCTCGTGCTGCTCTTCCTCTGCCTCCGTGCGTTCGAGCAGGCGGGCGGCCGGGGCGGCAGGGACACCAAAATCAAGGCTGCGGTGTGGGCGCTCACCACACTGCTCACGGCGATGTTCGCTTCGAGGGTGGCGCCGCTCATGCCGACGGCCGTGGCCGCGGTGGTGTGGCTCTCGACCGTCGCGACGGCCACGGGAGGCTTCTGGGCGTTTTTCCTTAATTAATAACGCTTTGAGAGTCGATGTCAGATTATGTTTCGCTGCTCCGGCCGTGTTCATTTCCCTTTTTGCTTCTTGTATTGTTTCCCACTTCCCAGTTCGTCACTGTCTCAATAAAATCAGCAATCGAGTTTGCGCTGCTGGCAGAGGGTTAGTACGTCCTCTGGCGTATCTTCTTTCTCCCTACTCCTCTGTACGCTATCATCGCCAACCCCTGCTTATTACGGCATGCCCACAACGCTAGACCCATTCAAGTGCCACACCCGACTGAACCAACTCGTTCCAAAAAAAAAAACTCGATCTGATTCGACCCGCTAGTGCACCGGGTCTTGTACAGATCATAATTTTGAGCCGTTCCTTGACGCTACCGAAGAATTCTGAACCCGAGTAAAAAAAACACCCAAACCTGACCTGACCCGTTATTACGCAGAGTCAGGTCAAGCTCGACCCAAAAAAATTGATTGGCATTTTTTTGTTCTTGGACCGACCTATCCCTAACCCGACCCCTATACTACGTCGCCCGCCGTGCCTGCCGGAGTAGTCCACAAAGCCCGTCCGAACATGACGTCCGAACTCCGAAGGGGCGTGCAAAGGAGCTTGCGGCGACCATGTCCAGCGGTTTTCGCTATATTCGGCCATCGGGCGCCTCTCAGGGCTTGCCCAACGCACTGATGAGCTTGAGAGCTGCCCCAACTTCCATGTAGACATTAAGCATTCATATCACGTCGATTAGTGGTCTTGCAGGAGGATAGAGCTGCCTGCAGAGGGTGTGTTTAGATCCCAAATTCCTCCCAAATTTCACTATGCAAAAGAAGATTCCCCATCACATCCGTCGGCCGGCAACATGTATGGAGTACGAAATATAGGTAAAAAATTAAAATAATTACACAGTTTAGATGTACATTGCGAGGCGATTCTTTTTGAGCCTAGTTACGCCATGGTAGGATAATATTACCACTAACAAACTAAACGCGTGCTACGAGTATGCGATGTGACATACATGTCACTTCCATCCAAAATTTTGCACCAAATTTTTGGGTGCTAAACACACCAGAGGTAGAATGGCGCTTGTTTCGACAAAGAGCAGAGGCAGCCACTGAGTGCGCGCGGCACTGTTGAGGAGAAGAACTCAACGTGATTTTTTTTTTTTTGAGAAACACAAGACGGACGCTCATACACGCACGCCGCAACCCTACTTCTATGAGCACACGCGACGTAACCCTAACCCTATGAGCACCTCCGAGAGCGAGCCGGCAGATTCGAGATTGACGAAGTCACCACAGCGCCATTGCCGACGGGCACGTCGTCTACCATCGAAAGCGAAGTGCGGTTAAATTCTGGAATAAATCCAGGATAAATATGTCACACCCGTGATTTGAACCCCGGGTGTGAGCCCTCCAACCAATGGCCTTTACCATTACGCCGTGAGCCCCTTGACAACTCAACATGATATTTGCATGTGCAGGAGACCACTTTCTTAAATACAATATACAAGTAAAATGCTGGTTAAGTAGCTATGGACCCCACATACTCAGAATTTTGTACTGCTTGCGTTGTAGACCTGAGCGCCATATCGCTTCATCTAGACCGTCGGTGCTCAAATAATTTTAACCGGCGATTTGAGCACCGGTGCCTCAGCCCCTCCAAACCCACAGCGTCGACGCCGATATTTTTTTCCTGTGCGTGTGGACCCGGCGACAGAACCATCCCCACCTTTCCCCCTTCCTCATCTGCCCGATTTCTCCGTCTCCCAAATCGGCGGCGCCACAAGACCACCACTACGGTGCCCGGCCTCCGCCCGCGCCACGTTCTAGATGAAGCGGTCGTTCTGCAGGTCGGTGCCGTTGGGTCGGTGGAAGCGGTCAGCGAGCGCCTGAGCTGGTCCTCGGCCGTGACGGAGAGCAGGTTGAGAGCCATGACGGACGCGACGCAGCCGGGCGGAGGAGTCCGGGTCAGGGGCCGCTGAGTTGCGCGACGGCGTCGCGGAGCTTAGCGCGTTGCGCATCTCGTAGAGCTGGCGCCGCGAGCGGCAGGCGTGCCTTGAGGAGCTGCCTTGAGGGCGATGGTGAGGTCCCCCCCGGGCGGAGCCGGAAAGGATGCCACCTCCAGGGAAGGAAGGGGGGGGGCTTATAGTTCTGTCTCGCATGCCCGCTCTGTATTATCACGCCGCTAAAATACAATTTTTATTGTTTCAAGCACCGGGGAACCTACATGATCCGTTGCTTGCTTTTTTTTTCCCAACTTCGGCACCGCCCGCAATGGTATGCATCGGTGCTGAAGTTGGAGAGAGAGAGTTTGAGCACATGCATTTTGCAACATTGTGGGAAGTCTAAATGGTATCAGTTTTTCTTCAGACCACTACTAAACCTTCGCCTAAGGGCATGCCAACAGCATACAAGTCGTTAGCTAGGAGGGAGAGATGGCCAATAAGGTGGAGAGATAAAAAAAAAATCTTACAGAGCCAGCAATCACTTAGGGCTTGCCCATCGCAGACCAACAAGCTTGTGTGCCCTAAGTAAAAGCTACAGGGCCACGCATACAAGGAAGACGTGAGGGTGTGCATTGGCAACGCAGGCAGTGTAGGTCCAACTCATTTTGTCAGAAGCAAGGTAGCCTTTGGCCAGAGCTTTTTAGATGCTTTCTCTGACGAGGTATTAATAGCTCTCTACACAACGCGTACTCTAGTAGAATCTCCGATCTTTTTGTCAGGCGAGGCGCTGGTTCTTCTACAAGTACTTAGGGCACCCCCAGCGGTGAGTTGACTTTTCGAGGAGAGAGAGGACCACGTAGATCCAAAACCGAATCACCGAGGAGTCGACTCAATCCTTCTCCAGTAGTATAGGACCCACACCCCACTCATCTAGCGTCCTTTTCATCAACCAACTGCTTCTCTCCCTTTCTTACGCCTTCTTCTTCCGTCGGCGTAGCTCCCGGCATCCGTCTCCACCGTGAGATGGCGGGCGGCACGCCCGATGAGATCCTAGGCGGCCGAAAGGGATCGTGGCGCTGCGGCCGGGCGAGATCCCGGTGGGCAACATCTCCACGGGGCGCCACTACCAAATGCTAGCGAGGGTCCTAGGCGGCGCATCTCCACCGACGCGAGGTCGGGGCGGGTGTGGCCGGCGAGATCCCCGGAGGGCGCATCTCCACCGGCGAGATCTCGGGCGAGGGCATCTCCGCCACAGTGTGACGAGGGCGGCACGCCCGCGTCGCCGTCGGCGGGCGATGTCCACGCTGGTCCCCGTAGGCGCGTAGGCACCAAATTGGGGTTCGGGACCGCCGGGGACGAATAGGGAGACGGCCCGCGGCTTATGTCGACACCCTTTGTAAATGTAACCTCCTAAATTACAGGGCCCACCTACACCTTTCATTGTCCCAAAGACCTCTTTCATGGATGCACCCACAACTTAAGCTTTGTCGGGTGTCATCGGGAACCCGATTACACCACAATTTACGTCTCATACCGGGATCAACAAAGGAGAAGCTACAACATTACAACATTTGTTACGAAGTATAAATCGAGTGCGGAAGAATAATAATATTAATTTATAAAACACGGATACGTTACTTTTTGAGTAAACTTAACTTATTTTGCGGAAGCAGAGAAGAGCTAGAAGACAACCGAGATCATGTCGAGGCCAATCGACATAACCTTGGTTAACGAGCATGAAGCAACACCGCAAAGGGGTTAACAAACCCCCGAAAGTACACAATGTACTCCGCAAGACTTACCGACAAAAGAAAAGACTCCAAGGATATGCCGCTTAAGGGAAGTAAAAGTTAGAAAAGGGGAGTTTGCGAGAAAAGCTTACTACAAGTGGATCCTTAATTTCAATATCAAGCTTAGCATCCTTTTAAGGTAAAGCTATTATAGCTAGATTTGCACCCGATCTAAATCACACACTTTTTAAGCAAACACATTTTTTCAGTATCTCATTTTCCTTCATAACCATGAGTAACCATGTGTCATCAATTACTACGATGTGAGGGCAGAAGAACAGGTCTCCATATCCGAGGAGCAACGACGATTCGAACCGATTATAACCCGGTGGGGATTCCTTACCACACGATATATGTAGCAATTGAAGCTTGCATATATCAACCCTCACTCAGATCGTCCAAAACGGGACCGGGTCAAACGCCACCCGAGAGCAAGTACCCCACCGCCGTACCAAATTTCAAGTAGGGCGGGTACACACTACTCCCGCCATCTCTCCACTCCCAGTGCGTAGTTGTCTGTTCCCGATTTGGCACACCCCTGAGATTAGGCTTACCCTTCCCATTACAGGGGCATGTGGCCAGTACTACAAAGTCCCGAACTTAACAAGCCAAACAACGGACGGTCCTTAATCGACCAACACGGGACAAACACGGCTCGGCTTTTCAACCTAAGTCCCGTCGATCTCAAATTCATCTCTACCATATTCATAAACATGCTCTCATGAACCACCATCGGGGTGTTCTCTTTTTCCATAGCCGGGAGGAACAAAGATAAAACCTATATCTCGCGAATGGTGAAACCATCATTCGACTTCTACCAAGTCTAAGCATTACTAAGCATAAGAGATCGACCTACACATACTAGTGGGATAACATCCGGAATAGCGTAGATCAAGGTAATCATGCAACAACCGTATCAACCAACTCCTACTAACTTAATGCACATTTCACTAGACTTGAGGTGAATAAAGCATTTGTAAAAACAGAGAAGGGTTTATGCTAGGGGCTTGCCTGTGTTGCGAGGAAAGTCGATTCAGAGTCGGATCTCCAAAGTCGAACGTGACGTCAACACCATTGGAAGATGCATCATCTCCCAAGCTTCATCAACACGATCCGACTCATTCTCGTGATACTCTACACGTAGTAAATGATGCATTGCTCAACATGATGAAATATAAATATGATGCTTGATGGATGCATGAAATGATAATTACTTGAGTATAACTTTCATTCACGATAAAGTTGCAAGCCAACAAACCAACTTGTTAAGCTACTCTATAAGATATCATCACCATTGCCTAAGGAGTTCTCAAGGACCATTTGAAATATTATAACTAAGGTTTACAAAAGAAATCCTAAAACTCCACTTAATTCAATACAAAAGACTTTTTAAACATTTATTAAACATTTAAATAAATAAGAATAAAATAAACTTTCTTGAAATGACTCCAAAAATTTTGTACAGGTATATCTTGTCATGAAACAGTGCCAAAATAATTTTCATGATTTTTGAACATATATTTTATTTTCTAAAATTCATGGAAGATGCATTTTTTAATTAAAGATGTAATTTTAAATCATGCCAAAACTATTCAAAATCAAAGTTTCAAATTTTTCATGGATAGACAACATCATAGGAAGGCTACACAAAAATGTTCAGAATTTTTGAGCTAGTATTTGAATTTATACGAAATTTGGAAAATCGAGACACTATTTAAATAAATGAAATTGAATAAACAAATTTAAAAGGGAAAACAGTCCTCCGGCCCGAAAAGTTGGCCCGATGCGTGCATGATCTCGATCATTGTGCCGGCCCACAATGAACGATAACAGACCGCCCGGAGGAACGGTGATGGGCCGATTATGAAGCGGAATTGTCGGTCCATAATGAAAAGTAACAGTCGGGCCTAGTGGAGCGATGGATGTGCCAGCCCAACACTTTGTTGGCCCAAACACCGTTTGGCCAGCCCGATGGCTTTGTCGACGGGCGACGCGCGGTGCTCACCGCTCATGGCGGGCGGGCTCGTTCGGCGTCGGTGATGAACCAAATGGAAAAAGAAAAGCACGGGCGTGGCTAGGAGCTCACCGCGAGTGTAGAACGAGATTTGGTTGTGGCGGGGCTAGGCCGGAGGTGGGCTGCCACCGCAACGGCGGGACGGCGGCGGTGCGGATGCGCGGTTCGGCGTGTCCCGAGGTCGGCTAGGAAAACGAAGGATACGACGGTCACGAAAACCTCAAGGAGGCGCAAAAACACGAAGAAAAAAACATGCTAAAGCTCACCGAGGTGAAAAAGGACGGCGGCGGGCGCAGCGATGGGGCGGGCGGCCCGACTGTGGAAGTTGGGAAGGACGGGGCGGGCGGGCGATACGGTGGACGAAGGGTTGCTCGGCCTAGGCTCAAAATGAGCGCAAGGAAGAAGCGAGCTACCGACAAAGTGGAGCGGCGAAGTGATGGAACGGCGGGCGGCGTAATCGGCCGGCGGTTGGAGGTGTTTGGCGGCGGCGGTGGAAGAAGAAAAGAAGAAAAAGGACGGCCTCACCGCCGTATTTATAGAAAAAGGAGGACGGGAGAGACAAGGAGAGGCCTCTCGCGAACCGCCGTGTGGTCTACGTGAGCGAAGGAACCGGGGTTTGTCGGCGGCGCAAAGATGGACGCCGGCCAAGGCGCCGGCCATACATCGGGTTATTGTCCCCCTAAAACAAACCCTAAATTGCATTTTCAAAATTACTTTTGAATTTTGAATAAAACTTGAAAATCTCCAAGAATAAAAGTTGTCCAACTTTTTCGAATTCTACAACTTTGGTATTCAAAACTTTTTCAAATTCGGTTTAGATTTTGAAATTTGAAATTGGGGCAAATTCTCGGGTTTTTCGAAATCAAAATTACTTTTAAATTTACATGGAAACTTCAAAAACTTCAAAAACCAAAATTGTACATCATGACATGATCTACAAACCTGCTTTTGGACTCAACATCAAATTTTGCATAATTTTGAAACTATGGAAAAGGGGCAAATTAGGGTTTTTGTCGAATTCAAATTTTCTTCAAAAATTTTATAAAAACTTTAAAAACTCAAAATGTCACTTTGGTTCATCTTTTGCAAGCTCTACACTATTGCTTTTGAAACCAACCCCAAATTCTTTTAGATTTTGAACAAAAGAAAAGGGGTAGAAAAGAGGTTAGGAATTAGGGTTTCAACACATGAAATGACACTCAATTTCAAGCTTTTTCATACTAGAGCTCAATCAATCCTAAAATTAAACTTATTTTAGTGCAATGCACATCATGGTGAGCTAATGATGAATGCTTAACAATGATCATGATGACATGGCAGATTTTAGTAATGGTAACACCGGGGTGTTACACCCTTTTTTCGAGGATCCTTAACCACACGTATTTACTGTAGGGATCACGCACAAATACGCCTAATTAAATACTGATTTGATATCAAAAACCATACTTTCATTGCTAATGGGGAAAACATATTACATAGTTAGGTTTACATGACTTGGGCCTTAGGCCTTACATATATCGAGTTTTCCTAATACGGCGGTCCTACAACGTAATGGTTCCATTCTTACGGGCAACTTGGAGTGCGGACAAAACCCTAGACTTCTTTCATTAAGCGTTCCTAATGTAGCTCCTCCGTGTAGTCGAACGGCTCCGTCTTCAGGTGTACTCTTCCTGGCTTTATCCTTGCATCGTCCTCGGTAGCTCCATCCTCGGATATACTCCAGCAGCTTTATAGCTAAAAACATAGAATAGAGGGGGTTGAGTACTTACGCACTCAGCAAGCCCTAATTTGGGTAAAGGTTGAGTGAAGTGGATGGAGGCTATATGTGGAAGTGGTTAGTGGTGGTATGAAGTGGTATGTCGTAGGGTGAAGTAATTATATAAATATAGGTTTGGGCCCTAGCGGTATTACCATCCTCATAGAGTTCGGGTTAACTATAATTTACTGAATTTATAAATACATCTTACCAGATTATCACAGTCGTGGGAGTCTAATCATAGGGGACCTCGTCTAGTATTGCTCATTCCAATGATGTGGCTATTCTAATAGATTTAGTAATACTCGTAGAGGTTGTATAAATTTTTTTCCACATGATAGGCGTTATCGACACCGGGGCCAATGGCTCGACAGGGCCTAACGAGACCTCATACCCGTGAGGGCACTACCTTAGATTTTCATATAATCCTATTACGGCTTCTCGGGGGTCGGAACCCACACGGTATTAGTATGATCACACAGCATCCCAAAATCTCTAGTGGTTGGATGATCACTCAGCACCCAGTTATAATAAAAAGGGTGCTCGCACACGGCACAACAATAACTTTTACATGAAGACCACTCAGCAGCGCTCGAACCCACGACCGGCCGCTCCTTCATCTAAGCTCGTTCCCTGTTCATCGATTTGTTAATTGTTAACTTAATATGGAAGTCATCGTGTCAGCTTAAGTACACAATGTATTTTTTTCTGGTTATTGCCAAAGACAGATTAAGCATTAGAGAAAGAAATTGTGGCGAGGAGACGGATTCTTGGAGATCCACGAACCTGCATGCATAGTACATAGTACAATGGCTAGATTCACTTGTAGTATATGTTTGTCTTTACCGTAAGTGTAAAAACCCTCCCGTTTTCTATATTAAATTTTGGGACCCAATAAAGTTTAAATTAAAAAAAAATCAACTACAAAGTTGTAGATTGCGTCAAGGCCTACAATTTTGATATAAAGTTTATCTTCATTCAAGTTCATATGAAAAAAGTTATGAATTATTTTTTTGATATGGAGTTTTTAGAGTATGTCCAAGAGACTAGTCAAAAAGACTAGCCAAATTTACTGTTTTAGCTACTCTTTAAAATAGCGTTGATAAAAAAATACTAGAGTACTCCAAGAGACTAGTAAAAGATGGCTAGTGAGGTAGGCTTTCCAAAAATAGAGAGTGGAGGTGGAGGAGTGGAGAGCTAGCCAATTTGGAGAGTCATGTAGAGAGTCTGTTGGAGAATGTATTTTCTTAATAATAGCTAGATTTAGCTTTACAAAACTATTTGGCTAGTCTCTTAGACATGCTCTTAGATCGCTTTGACCCAGATGAGACTCAAAATCAAGTCTAGGGACCGGAATGACACGACTAAACAAATTTGAGGATCTAAACGCGTGATTTCCAAGTTTAGGGACTGAGATGACACAATCGAATGAGTTTATGGACCGAGATGAGATAATGGTACAAGTTAAGGACCGGTGATAAACTTTACTCATTTATTTACTATAAATAGACTCTTTGGTGTTGGACAACGCTAAGTGGGAGATCTTATTTTCCTTTCCTCATATTATCTTCTTCTCTTTTACTCACTCCTCCTAAAATACTGTGTATTATGATTTCTAGTCATAAGTTATATATTAATCAGCCATGTTTCAATTTGTTTGAAATAAATACATATATTCTATTGAAATAGTTTGCTTGTATGTATCTAGTAATAATCTGTAGTCTGAACTGCATAATTTTCCATATAACGCTGTTGATGTCAAGATTGTTCAGTGCAAGTCTTGGGCGGCGCGGCCATTGCCGCGTTGGATACTTCACCCGCCGCGACAGGCCGACAAATTAGAGATGTATAAATCATACCAGTACAGTTGCTGTCAGGTGGAAGTTTACGCACCCCACCGCAGTCTGTGTACAGTTTCTTCACCTGATCAATGGAAAAGGGGATGACACAATGTGCTCTTCTGTTATGACAGAACAGAGACAGCCTTTCCGATCAATGGCTATGACCACTGCCTCGCAGCACTCGATGGAAAGCTCTTCCCCGCAGTTGGTGCTAATGTGAGCTGCCAACACGGAGATGTTGCACGGCGTGTCCATAGCCAATGCGGTGCCTGAAATCAACTATACGAGCTCAACTCAACACCCAGCCTTGAGATCCATCTCAGGAAACCGAACAACCAATCGCTCGTTCACACACACCACTCACATACTCACAGAGACCTGGGAACCTCTCCCCTCTCTCGACTAAGCTTGTATACCCCTTGACAAGTCGGAGGCAAGGAAACAAGTGCACCACACCACACTGGGACGTAAGGATTGTTCGGCCCGAACAAAAGTATAAACCTCATGTCTCTTTGTCTCACCATCCCGATCCCGGCCAGCGCATTCGTAGAAATTCACTTGTTGGTAGTTTTGTAACACCGACAATGGGTCATGTTGATTTATTGGGTAGTTGATCGGACTCAAAAGATAAGACCAACAGGTCATGTTGTTTGATGTGGCAATAGGTCAGTCTAAACCTCCTTAAAACCGATCTAGGGAAGAGAAACAATTGATTTCAGTGATTGATAGAGCCAATATTTCAAGTTCAATGAGTCTTTGACCAACCATTTTTAAAATCCTTATAGTTTCACAATATATAAATTATATATTCTGATAGTATTTATAATAATAAATCTAAAAATCCTCTCTGTCTCTCTTAGAGTGGGGCAACATCGGTCATAGTACAGGCTGGGGCCCACTTGTGTCAGATGAAGTTGAAAAAGTCATTTTTTCTGCTCTCTTCTACTCCAAAAAGTCTTTTTTTTCTTTCCTTTCCTTTTTTTTTTTTTTTTTTTTTTTTTTTTTTTTTTTTGCTCTCCTACTCCATCCTGTCAGAGGTGGAGAGAAACAACTTCACATATTAAGCTGTTTTGGAAACAAATGTTTGGCAATAAAACTGCTCACAACAATGGGTAGTGCTAAACATGCCTTTAGTTAATCTATTCCATCATCCTCTGTCTCCAAAATCAAACACATAACTAGCGTTGTTAATAAAAAAAACTTGACCCGTGAGGACTAAGACTAGCCCCGAAAGCATTTTGCTTAAGAAGCTCACGTAGATCGAGAAAACCCTCGAACTCCTGCCCCATCCCATACGGCGACATCAGAGCTCCGTGAGATGGCTGGCCCACGAGACCTATGATTTTGAAGTGGGATAGATGGAGCTTTTTTACCCCGTTCAGGGGATCCCCGAAAACAAAAGCGCAAGTGCACCACACTTGGTGCTCAAACTCGCGCCGTAAGAGTGCCAAAAAAAGTGGTAAACCAGCCGGTCTACCAACCAAATCATATATCATATTGGAGTTGAGCTATCAACGCGATCGGTCGGCTTGGTATGAATAGCAAGGGCGGTTGGTGGACGAGGCGGCGATGCGGCGCCGCTTCAGCCTTGATGGGGCTTTCAAGTTGAACACTGCTGCGATTTTTTATTCAGTACAATACTGTCCATACCTGTGTAAACGTATGCTAGCGCCGCCAAAGCACAACATGTTGCACGTGTGTGCATCAACGCGAGTGGGACGTGGTGGATCTTGTCGGTTACCTGTATCCTTTCGTCGCTAGCTTCCACACGTTCACCATCGCCACGTATGCTAATAATAAATAGCTAAAGCGAAAATATCTTTCGACTTGATGTAAATAAAAAAAAAGGAAAAGATCCATTTGACCTCTCTCGGCTGTTGCACAAGTTAAATTTATCTTTCTCAATTACAAAAGCGGATTGTTGGATCTTTCTCTAATTGAAACCCCTTTTGATTTACCCCCCTGGACAGTTTTAAAATAAATCGATTGGTTTTAAGAGTCTAAAAAATCTGGTTCTTTAATTGAGAGAAGTATACACCAGACTCACATAGTAGTTTAGGATCAGAAATCAAATGATTTTTTTTTTTCACAGGAAAATAATAGCAATGGACCTGCAATGAATTCCAGTCCGTGGAAGCCGGTGGTGGATCCAGAGACCTTGTCTCTAGTTGGCCCAAAAACTCAATAAACACTGCCTTCAGCAGGCCCATGGATCATCCTTAATCGTAGGAGGAGCGGTCAACAAGGCCCATGCGTAGCCAACCGTATCCTTGTAGTTTTAGTGGGCCGGACCCATGTTGCTAATCCCTTAATCCATTTATTTTCAAAAAAGTTCCTCAAAAAATTCTTTTCAAAAAAGATTATGTTTTAGAAAACAAAAAAAAAAGGAGATAAATCAAAGGCTGGGTAAAAGAAAAAAATAAAATAAATTTGCCTTCCAGAGCAAGCAAGCAATCAGGTAGCGTGTGTTCCTTTTCTCGCTTTCACGCTTTCATTGACGAACCTTCACGAGCACGTCGCGTATACCTTCAAGACACAACACCAATCTTGTACCGCCTGCAGCCCTGCAAGTTATCACGAACTCGGGTTGATTCGGCGGTCGAGCCTCGCTGTTCCACGCCGTTGTCGTCGTTCCACGCGGTCGAGCGGTCCAGTCCGGCGGCGCGCGAGCCGAGTAGGGCGCGACCTCGCACCGCTCCGGAGGGTGTGGCGGCCGACGTCGGGCATCGCTTCCCTCCTTGCTCCCTCCTCTTCACCTCCGGACGCGCTCCCGTCCTGCTCGATAGCAGACACTTTTACGGTAGCTGCTGCGGCATTTTTTCCGCTATCGCGTCCGCGATAGCGGATAGCAGTGCAGACAATCTAAACACTTGGATTCGGTCTCCCTCCGCTGCAAAAGTTTTCAGTCAAATTCGAAAATCTATTTTCCGCCAATTATTTCTAGCCACCCCTAGAAACAAAAACAACATATACAAAAGATTTCCACTCACATCATCAACATAATAAGCATATTGTCAAACACACGTTTAAATTAGAATAAACCAAATGTGATACGTGAAAAAACAGTGGGTGTATGTCAGCAACCCGACTCAAGGAAGCAGCCCCGACCCAGCTGCTGGCAGCAGCCCGACCCAAGGAGCCCGCCCCGACCTAGTTGCTACAAGAGAAGCGGCCAGACCCACTCGCCAGCGAAGGCCTAACACCAGGACTGTCGGTCCCGAATGGATGGCATTTAAAAGTAATATTGTGTGTGGAGCATCTGCCCGGCCACGGCGTCCACGGTAGCAAAAATTTTTTCGTCCGTTGGATCTTGAGTTGGGACGTGCGGATCGGCTTGCACCTACTGTAGCACACCGAATATATATACAGCTCCCCTCATCTCCGTAAAAAAAAAAAAAAAAAAAAACAGAGCCTTCTTTCCCTCCCGTACTCTCCCTCTCCGGTCTCTCCCGATGCGCGCCGCTGCTGCCCCCCGCCTGCATCTCCTTCCCTCCCTCGGTGGCGACCCTCCTCCTCCTCCTCCTCCTCCTCCCGATCCCCCTCCTCTCCCTCTCTCACCCCCTTCACTTGCACGGGGCGTGAGGGAGTGAGGCGGCACCGGGCGGGGGCGGCGGTGGCGTGGGTGGGGGGGGGGCGACCCCCCCTCCCTCCCCTCCATCCTCCGTGACCTCCTCAATGTCTCATCCTACCAGCCAGGTCATGTGCACTCCTCTCGCTTGTCGAAACCCTAGGTACAGCAAAACCCTAGACTATGTTTTTTTTCACCTCCATTGCACCTTGCCGAAAGTGATTTTAGTTATTAACTCATAGTGACATGTTTGTATGTTGCTTGTCATACTAGACAAATAAATTGGATCTGTGGTTTTCCCAGCGTGTCTATATTTTAGTCTTATTTTCTTAGATTTTCTTACTATAAGCTTTTGGAAGTCCATATACAAATTAGGGAAAATGAGTAATAGCAGAAATAAATGTGTGCACTATACCATGTTCAGATTTCAATATCCACTAATTCATCAGACTACATGATTTCCGTGCCTATGTGGTTCCTTGCCTTGCAGATTGGATTGATGGATTGCATTGACAATAACACTGCATTAGCACTGTCATGCAGCAGCAGCAATGAGAATAATTCCACTTTTTTTTTGTACAGATTAGCTTAATGTGCTCACTTTGAAAATTTCATGGTTCAATTACCGGGTATGATATTTTCCTGTTCTTGTTTGGGTCTTTGTATTATTGCCATGAATTAATATGACCTTACCAATGTTAAAAAAACAACATCGCAACACTTCAGCTTTAAATACCACATCATTTTTTATCATTATTTCGATTAAGCTGTGGTCATTGAAAATTTCATGGTTCAATTCCCAAGTACAACATTCAGACTTGGGTTTTGTTTGGGACTTTGTATTATTTCCATGAATTATATGACCTTACCGTAAAAAAAAACAAGTGCAATGCTTCAACTTTAAATACCACAACATTTCTCATCTCTATTTGAATTAGTGGTCTCAAACCTGAATTTGATTGTTGGTAATATTTAACGCCCATACCTGCAGTTAGGGTGAAGATGTTCCGTTGGGGATCTCACCTCTCGCTTACTTTGCCGCGCTTGATTGTTTGGTTTTGGTGGTTCAGCTTTTTATAAAACTTGAAAAGCATGCAATTCTGCTGAATTTCTTGGCATCTTCGTAGGCATATGTCATTGCTTACGTTCGCAATAGGTTCCTTGAATATACGTTTCGAGAAAAAATGGCTATTTGCTACGCGGCGTGCAGTCTTAACGTTTTTCCTCTATCAAAACTTACGAGAATTCACCGGAGATGGAATTCTTCGGCGAATATGGTGATGCCAACAGATACAAGATTCAGGAAATCATTGGCAAAGGAAGTTATGGGGTTGTTTGTTCGGCTATTGACCGACATACCGGTGAGAAGGTTGCAATCAAGAAGATACAGAATATCTTCGAGCATCCGTCCGATGCTTTGCTAGGATCCTCCGTGAGATCAATCTTCTCCGGCTGCTAAGGCATCCCCGATATTGTTGAGATCAAACATGTCATGTTACCTCCGTCGAGGAGGGACTACAGAGATATTTAAGTTGTATTTGAACTGATGGATACCGACCTTCACCAAGTTATTAAGGCTAACGATGACTTGACAAAGGAACACCATCAGTTCTTTCTCTATCGATGCTGCGTGCACTGAAATATATTCATACTGGTATGCGCCTTTAAAGATTCCTTATTTATTTTAGCCGTATAGGTCTTCTCGACTAGCATTCATAGTTTGATGTGCTGCTTTTCAGTTTGTGGTTAGGAGTATGAACGGCTCTGACTAGCATTTGTACACAAATTCAACTTTAGTGGCTTAGTGCTAATCACATCAACATTCACCTTAGAAAATTACTTTGGCATTGTTTGAGTGGATTCATCATCTGCCTTTACTTATTTGGCGCTATTTTTCATGCACACGCTTTCGGATGTCATATGCATTTATGTGCATTTACTTTATATATCTATCATAGAGTGACCTTGAGCTGTGTTCTGGCCTATTTTTCTGCAGCTAATGTTTATCATCGTGATTTAAAGCCAAAAATATATTAGCAAATGCTAATTGCAAACTCAAGATATGTGATTTTGGGCTAGCAAGGGTTGCATTTAATGACTCTCCTACCACAGGTTTTACGGGACGGTATGTTATTTTCCACAAAGTGCTACTATAGTCAATTCACAGTATCCCATTTTTATCGAGCTCTTATGAGTTATGAGCAACATTGTTGATTTATTGTGTTATGTACCAAAGAGTCCTATTTTGAACTTAAGCCTCACTGTCTGCCCTAAAATGATTGCAGGACTATGTTGCTACTAGATGGTACAGGGCTCTGAGCTGTGTGGGTCTTTTCTTTAGTAAGGTACTCAATTTTCTCATACTATTTTTTTTTGTTTCCTACACCTTTAATATTTAGTTTGAAATGCCTATGTTATCCTGATGATATTAAGTTGATTCTCTTGTGCAGTATTCACCGGCTATTGATATGTGGAGCATTGGCTGCATTTTTTTGCGGAGATTTTTTTGGGAAGCCTTTATTCCACGGTAAAAATGTGGTTCACCGGATTGGATTTGATGACTGATCTCCTGGGCACACCATCAGCAGATACCATTTCACAGGTATGATTTCTTATTTATGGAAATATTGAGGCGTATCAAGCATAAATTAATGCTAACCCTCAGATATTTTTGTTCCTTCGTCTCTGATTCGAAATGAGAAAGCAAGGAGGTATCGAAAGCAAAGCATGAGGAGGAAACAGCCAATACCCTTTTCGAGAGAAGTTCCCCAATGTGGATCCTTCGGCGCTCAAGCTCTTACAAAGGCTTCTAGCATTTGATCCTAAGGATCGACCAACGGCTGAAGAGGTAGGTTTATCGTAATGAAACATATATTATTATTTGTGTTACTTTGCAGAATTATATTCGACCACACGGCCCCCGGTAGCAAAATTTTTTTCGTCCCGTTGGATCTTGAGTTGGACGCCGGATCGCTTGCACCTACTTTGTAGCACTCTGTGTTATTGTCTTTGCCGTACAAGAAACCAAATCTAAATATTATACCTTTGATCCGTATAGCAGTATTTTAACATGAGATTAAATGTAGGCCATGATTCCCAAGTAGGCCAAGATACTTAACATGCCATATCCTACATGGTTTAGTTGATGAATTAATTATTCATAGGTACTTTGAGGCCATACTTCTCTCTGAACTTATTCTTGTGTGGCTTTGGTTTCAGTTCTTTATAATTTTTTCAATACTCATATCTTGGCCTCCTTTTTTTGGTTTCCTTTTCTTTGATCTTGTATTCGAAGTCGGTCCTCGAAAAGCGAACAAGCAAAGAACGAGATTCGCTCCACGGGGAGACATTTGTGTATACATAGTGTGTTTCCTACGAGAGGAGCACCAAAGCAAATGAAACTAGACGGCATCAAGGTATAACGGTCTCTATACTTATTACATATGTCAAGTCTTTTTAAGTATTTTGCTTATTAGTTGTGCTCTCCATGCTTAGTGAAAGGTGCACTACTTTGTGATCTGAAATATGGCATTGCTTTTACCTAATATCAACACCGCAGCCATTTTTTATTTTGGCCGCCAATTTCATATTCCGTTGATTGCTCATGTTTAGTGCAGTTAGATTCCCCCTTGAGGATGGTATATGATTCCAACCTTTAGGATGGAATATGATTCCAGCTTGCTGCTTTCGACATGGTAACATTGTCATATTCCCAAATATTGTGAGTTATAATTAGATTTGTGAAATTAGTTACGTTAATATAAGACCTTCACAAACTTACCAGTGTTGACTCATATGTGTCATTGCTACAGGCCATTGCAGCTTGACACCATAGATCTCAGGCTGATGGATTTCGACGCGATAACCAAATCCTCGATAATCAAGAAACGGAGCTGGTCCATTCAGCTGGACCATCAAATAGACAAGACGAAAGCAAAGACAGTGTCAACCACTGCTTGTTTGAATGGACATTTAATTTGTAGGTACTTGCGTTCTTCTCTTCTTGAACTTCATAAACAGATCGATTTCAGTCAGTAAAATATTTTCATATTGCATTATTCAGTTGTGCATCCATGGAAAAACGAAAAACCAAGTACTACCTCTATAGGTGTAACATATGCTTTGCAAACGACCTGACATGTATACATAGGCTGTTGGGTTTTCGAGAGAAAAACAACTAAAGTGTTTCTCTTTTTCCGTACTAGAACGTTTTCTGTTGCGTTTCAGCACTTTTAGATTTTGACTTATTTTCCCAAATTTAGTTGGTTACGTGTATAACAGGGATACGATGTGGTTGCTCGGCTTGTCCTAAAAGTTTTGTTGTTTGCTTCGATATTTCTGATTTGGTTGTTAACAAGGGATAACGATGTATTAACTTGGGCTGAAGTCAATATAGGTAAATGAGGTCAATCGGTGGGTACCATAAACACGGTGCACTTGAATTGTTAGGTTTCTTCCTCGTAGTTAAATGGCATGACACATATCTTTGTCTTCTTGGTCGACAGGTGAGCCCTTTGCAGCACCAAGTACATTGCAGGGAGTTCTTGTCATCCTACATCGACTAAGGTGATCCAGCCTCACATATCTCTGACAGGTTGCAATTGTGTTTTCAAATACACTTTTCGTTGCTAATTATGACATGGTGCGTTTGCTTGGTTAGGTTCCCTTGTGCTGCTTCCCAGGTACACAATTTAAATTTCTATTTGTTTCATATTTTGATGGCTAATTCTAATATGGTCTATTACCATGGTAGGTTGTCTTGTACGCCATCGGGACAAGAGCCAGAATAAGTAATGCTTACACACGCCTGCGCCTTCGAGGCGTACCTTTATCATGATGGCTTAATAAAGCTTTAAGTACCTCACACCTTAACTTGCGAGTAAATTGCTTCCTTTATTGGTTCCCATTTGCGTATCTTTGTTTAGTTCGAAGTGCGAACATTTGCTATCTTTGTTGAATCTCGTAAGAACATCGAGTCTAGATATGTCTTGTTTGCATGCATTGCTTATTATTTACTGAGATATAGCTTCGGCCTATCCTCGCGCGCATGGGCGCGCGCAAATCACTAGTAGGCATATAAGAACTAAGAGAGTGAATCAGAGAGACTGGAATGAGCATTGTAATTTTTTCCCCTTTCATATTTCCTCGTTGTATTACTTTGCTACTACAATTCAATTAAATTAGATCCATAACCCTTAATTCCTAAATTCTGTATTGTTCGTTAGCACGGATCGTTCCCCTGTTAACAATTGGTATCGGATTGCCTAACCCTACCTTCCAACTCCGATCTCGGTCTGGAACCCCATCAGATCCACCACGAGCACTTCACCCTTTTTCGCTGTCAGCTCGGCGCCATGGATCCAAACCTCAAGCTCATCTTTGGGACGAGATTCGCCAGACCAAGGACGACCGCAATCGTCGCTTCGATGAGCACAACGACGCCTGGAACAAGCGCTTCACCGACCTCGACCTCGCCCGCGAGGAGGCGCGGCGGCCGTCGACAAGCGCTTGGAGGCCCTGGAGTCTTCGTGTGCCGACTTAGCCCTCGACCTCGGCAACAGCGTGTCGAGCCTAGAGGCGGTCTTGGTCGGCGAGATCAAGGCGAGAGGGGCATTTCAGCGTCACCGCGCTGAAAACGCCGCCACAGAATGCGGGTTCGTGGCGCGGAGGTGGAAGGCCTCGATCAGCGAGCTGAAGCCGAGGTCAAGTCGGCGGCTGGCGGGAGTAGAAGCGATTCGTGTTGCCGCCAAGACGATGACGCTCTCTACCCCTGCTTTCCGGCCCGGGTCGATCCCACCCGGCGATCAAATCAAAGTAACATCGCCAAAGGGGCCGGGCTGTACACTTCACCACCGGGATGTTGGATCACGGGCTTTTCACCGCCTCGGTCAATATCCGGTCCGGATACGGTTCTCGAGCATCAGTTCTTCCTCCTTACCGTCGTATGTTCCACCTCGCCAAACCCCGACGCCCCCGTACAGACATCCACCGCCACCACTCACAATTCCACCTCGCCCACCCTTTCCTAACCAATTTGCGACCACTCCACACCCAATTTCCACCCTCCTCCACAGATTCCACAGGACTCCAACAACCCACCATCATACCCCAATTCCATCACCTACCCCCAAACTCACCAACCAATTCATCCTAATCATATCCAAAGAACAACACCACCTAGCCCCTTCGCCCAATTTCAACACAGCCCTCCCAAATTACTCCACCGCAGGACTTCCTATTCCAAACCCACCCCAAACCAACTCGCCGACTCCCCAAACTTCCCTTCAACAAGTTCAATGGCGATAACCCCCGCCTATGGCGCCCAAGCGTGAGAAATACTTCACCATGAACACGGTTGATCCAAAGAATGTGGGTTAGCGTAGCTTCCATGTACTTGGAGGGCCCTGCTGCTTGTTGGTTTGAGTCTATCGCAACACACCAGGCATAGAATCCTGGACTTCCTTTTGCCAATCCTTACACACACGTTTCGATCGTGATCAGCACGAGGCCTTGATTCGCCAGCTTTTCCAGATTCGTCAAACCTCAACGGTCCCAGGATTATGTCGACCGTTTTACCAAGCTCTTAGACCAGCTCAAAGCCAACAATGCCTCCACAGACCCCCTCTTCTACACCCAACGTTTCATCGATGGCCTCAAACCCGAGCTTAAAGCAATTATTCTCGTCATCAAACCATCGAGTTTGGATACTGCTATTTCCATGGCATTGGTGTAGGAAGAAGTGGGCGCGGCTTCATCCAATCGGTGGAGCACGCAGGGCAAGTTTCCTCCGAAAACTGCTCTGCCATTGCCAATCCCTCCACGTGCTGACAAGATCCAGCCCTCGCTTCCAACAGTGGAGGGCGATTAACAGAACCTCCTAAATTACGGGGCCCACATGCACTTATCATTGTCATTAAGACCTCTGATCATTATGCACGAGTTCCCAATAATCTAGAAAGTGCTATTAATCTTCCGAACAGGATCTCATTAACAAGTCATTGCAGTATTACAACATTTTATTCAAAATACATCAGAGTAAATAGCGGAAGGATTACATAACCATAATTTTACAAACCACTTGTTCAAATAAACAAACTTAAGTAGCATTATTACAAGCCTGGAATTATTGGAGTAACATTATACATATAATACACTCGACAACCCCGCTCGAGGGTTCAACTCTACTCGTCATCTTCCTCGTGGTACATCGTCATACGCCAGGGACCAAAACAAGCTCGCTCATGACTCGCTCCCCGCAACAAGGGTCAAAGAACCCCGAGTACGGGGAGTACTCAACAAGACTTACCCGACAAAGAAAAAAAGAGGAGAAGACTCGTGAATCTTTGGTCTTAGGAGTCAAGGTAAGGCTTTAGCAAGAATCAAGAATTTTTTTTAAAAGCTTACTATAAGTGAATCCTTACTTTCAATATTTTTAATTCAGATTAGTCGCTCAAATACTCTAGGTTATTCTACTCTAGAGCAAACATATCTTTCTTATTCCAACTCTCTTTCCTCAAAAACATATTTCATCATTTACTACGATGTAAGGGCGGAAGAACGGGTCTCCATATCCGAAGCAACGGCGATTCATGAACCGATTATACCCGGTGGGGATCCCTAACCACCACGACATATGTAGCACTTAAGCTTGCATATATCAACCCTCACTCAGTTCGTCAAAAAGGGATGGGTCCATCGCCACCGAGAGACACTGATTACTCCACCTCCCTACCCCGCCCTAATGACAGTTTGACCAAGTAGGGTGGGTACATGCTACCCCGCCATCTCTCCACTCCCAAAGGCGGTTGTCCGTTCCCGATTTGGCACACCCCCGAGATCAGGCTTACCGGGGCATGTGGCCGATTAGTTTCGTTTCGACAGGGGTGATCAAGTCGTCGTGCCATTGACCAAAAGGTCTCGGGCGCAACTTGCGTTCAAAAGTCCCAAACTAGCAAGCCAAACAACGGACGGTCCTTATACGACCAACACGGGCAAGCACGGCTAGGTATCCGCCCGGCTTCCAACCTACGCCCGTCCGATCTCAAATTCATCACTACTTCTCTTTCTTTTCTGAAAATAGTACCATCTTCTTAGATAAAACATTTTGATGAAAAAGATTAACTAATTAAGGGCTAAGCATAACTAAACATTTTTGAAATAAAACGGGTTATCAAGGATGGTATTGAAATAAACAAGGATGGTAATGCAAAGCAATTAGGTTATCACTCAACTCCTAATTACTTAATGCAATAAAACATAAACAAAGGGGATATAAGGCTTTTAAAACATCAAGGAAAGGGTTAAATGAACAGGGGCTTGCCTTCGTTGGTGGAATAAACTATCTCGTCGTAAAACCCGAGAGAAATCCGAACCCGCTTCCTTTGGATAAAGAACCTCCTCGGGAACTGGCTCGGACTTGACACTCTCAATCTCGTTCACTACACGAAATAATATATATGCCTCAACATGATGCCATATATTTAAATATGATGCTTGAGGTGCATGAAATGATAAAAACAACCGAGTACAACTTTCCTTCACGATAAAGTTGCAACCCAACAAAACCAACTTATTGAACTACTCTACAAGATATCATCACCATTGCCTAAGGAGTTCTCAAGGACCATTTGATTATGGTATGATCCAAGTTTCATAAAACAACCCAAAAGTCACATAAAAACCTAAATTATTTGACACTAAACAATTTATAAACCACATGAAATAATAGAGCTTAAGATAGAAAATAATTTAAACATTTCAAAACGACTCCAAACTTTTTTTATACAAGTAGGACACATCATAAAACAGTACCAAATAAATTTTCATGATTTTTGAATAAATATTTTATTTTCTAAAAATCATGGAAGATGCATTTTTCAATTAAAATTTGTATTTTTAAAACCTGCAAGAACTACTCAAAATCAAATTTTCAAATTTTTCATGGGTAGATATACTCATAGGAAGGTTCTACAAAAATTTTCAGAATTTTTGAACAAGTATATGAATTTATATGAAAATCACAAATTTTAGCAAAGTATTCATAACTCGGGGAAAATAAATAAACACTCTTTAAAACAAAACCCGCCTCGGGCCGATTCCACCAACCCCCACACGCTGCCCCTAAGATCGGCGGACGGCCTGCTCGGGCTGCGCATGATGATCGGGCCCATCGGCTTTCACCCTCGCGCCGACACGGCCGCCGGCGGGGTTGACCGCCCAAAGCTCGCCGGCCGGGCGACCGCTCGGGCGACTAGACCTACCTCAGCTTGCTCCCACGCGACACGGTGGACAACCTAAGTTAGCTAGCGCGGTGGGGGACACCGAGGACATCTCACCCGCCTAACATGGCACGGCGGCGGCGCGGCGACAAGAATCCGGCCAAGGGGCTTTCCCCGTCGACGGCGAGGGACATCGGCGACTCCCGGCACCATCGGCGAACCTGAGCCCTCGCTTAATTGAACCTAAACGACTCCTACGCGGACGCCGCGCGCTGGGCGGCGTGGACACGGCGGGCGTAATTAGAGAGGGTGGAGTATCAACAGACCCAGCAAAGGTTCAAGCCGTGTTAGAGTGGCCAGCATCAAGACCGCGGCGTCGCCTTCGTGGGTTTCTAGGGCTTGCAGGGTATTACAGGAAGTTTGTACACAACTTTGGCATCCTTGCACTTCCATTGACTCAGTTGCTGAAGAAGGACGCGCCATTCAATTGGACCCCAGCACAACAATCTGCATTCGAGGCCCTACAGCGTGCACTCAGCTCAGCGCCGGTCCTAGCTCGCCAGATTTTCAGCAACCCTTCCACATCGATGCCGATGCCGGTGGTATAGGGATTGGAGCAGTCTTGCATCAGACCAGCCATCCAATCGCTTATGTGAGCAAGCCCCTCTGCCCCCGCAATCGTGGGTTGTCTGCGTATGAAAAAGAATACCTGGCTATCTTGCTAGCCGTTGAACATTGGCGCCACTATCTTATTCAGGGTCAGTTCTTCATCCATACTGACCACCGTAGTCTGGTCCACTTGAATGAACAGCGCCTTAACACAGTTTGGCAGCAAAAGGTGTTCACCAAACTTCTCGGCCTCGACTACATGATTTTGTACAAGAAGGGCATTGACAACTCCGCCCGCGGCTGATGCTCTCTCTCAGAGGGACATGGATGAATCTGTGTTGCTGATATCTTCTGCCACCCTGCAATGGCTCACAACAATAGTACAGTCCTATGAGAACAATGAGATGGCACAACGTCAACTGACACAATTGTCCCTCAGCCGGACTCCGTTCCTCTATACTCTCTGGTACAAGGCATAATACGCTACAAGAACCGTATCTGGTTGGCTCATGATGCTACTCTCCAGGCCCAGGTGCTCGCAGCTATGCACAGAAGCCCCCTCGGCGGCCACTCAGGAGCTCCTATGACTTACCAAAAGCTTCGGCAGCTATTCTATTGGTCTGGCATGTATAAGGCTGTGGTGGCTTATGTCCAAGCTTGCGATACCTGTCAGCGTGCTAAGCCCGACCGCACCAAGTCACCGGGATTGCTGCAACCCCTGGCGATTCCCTTAGCCCCCTGGGAAGTCTGTACCATGGATTTCGTGGAAGGAATGCCGCGTTCCGGACCAGCAAATGCCTTGCTAGTGGTGGTGGATAAGCTGTCCAAGTACGCTCATTTCATTCCCGTGCGCCACCCCTTCACAGCCGGATCAATTGCCAAGATCTTCATGAATGAGATCTACAGACTCCATGGTATGCCTCAGTTCATAGTCTCTGACCGCGATCGCATCTTTATGAGCAACTTCTGGAGCCATCTCTTTTTCGCTGGCGGGTACTACTCTGAACATGAGCTCATGCTACCATCCGCAGTCGGACTGCCAAACCGAGCGGGTAAACCAATGCCTTGAAACCTTTTTGCGGTGTTTTGCTCACTCTTGCCCATCGAAATGGGTTGAATGGATTTCTTTGGCGGAATTTTGGTACAACTCGTCCTACCACTCTTCTTTGGGCCGCTCTCCTTTTGAAGTGCTTTATGGGTTCCCTCCTCGCCACTTTGGTATTGTTCCACCCGATGCTACACCAGTGGCTGATCTAAACAGTTGGTTGGCTGACCGTTCTATGATGCACTCTCTGATCCAGCAGCACCTCAGCCGTGCTCAGCTCCGCATGAAGCGGCAAGCAGATAAACACCGCTCTGAGCGTACCTTCTGAGTTGGGGACTGGGTGTTCTTGAAACTACAGCCCTACGTTCAGTCCTCCCTGGCTCCCCGTGCAAATCAAAAGTTGTCGTTCCGGTTCTTTGGTCCATACAAGATTCTGGCTCGTGTTGGATCAGTGGCTTACAAATTGGCTTTGCCGGCTAACTCCTCTGTTTATCCAGTATTCCACGTGTCTCAACTCAAGGCATCACATGGACAGCAACAAGTGACTAATGTGTTACCCGATGAGCTTACTCAGTTTCAGGTACCACAGGCAATTCTAGATTGCCGCTGGACATCGGGCGACAATCCTGCTGAAGAGGTATTGGTGCAATGGTCCAATATGCCTTCGACGTTGGCAACCTAGGAGATGCTGATTCCGCTCCAGCAGCATTTTCCTTCTGCACCGGCCTGGGGTCATGCCGGTTTCAAAGATGGGGGGACTGTTAGCAACCCGACTCAAGGAAGCAGCCCCGACCCAGCTGCTGGCAGCAGCCCGACCCAAGGAGCGAGCCCCGACCCAGTTGCTACAAGAGAAGCGGCCCGACCCACTCGCCAGCGAAGGCCTAACACCAGGACTGTCGGTCCCAAATGGATGGCATAGGCGTATAAGAACCAAGAGAGTGAATCAAAGAGGTAGACTGGAATGAGTATTGTAATTTTTCCCCTTTCATATTTCCTCGTTGTATTACTTTTGCTACTACAATTCCAGTAAACTAGATCCATAACCTTTAATTCCTAAATTCCTGTATTGTTCGTTAGCATGGATCGTTCCGCTGTTAACAGTGTAGCATTTAGCCGCGGCGGTATCAGGCAATACCAGCACGGTCGCTATTAGATAAGTACAGCTTGAGGGCGCGCGGCACCGCTTTTAGTTGTTGCGGCCTGCCTGCCTGCCTTTGACTTCCACACGACACACGTACGGTGGTACGGGGGTCTGAACGCTGCTGTGTTTTACACGTATGCGGCCCAAAACACACGTTCCACGTTGGTGAGCCGTGGACGGTGGATCGTAGTAGGTACAAGTGACGCGTGTGCTTTCCATCCTCCTTTTGTCGCTTGACACCTTCTATCCCTTTTCTTATCAAGGCCAGTCATTGTACAGATTTTTTTTCTCTCATAACAAAACACGTCAACCGGTTAATCAGGTAGAAACCACAAAGTCTCCTTGTGAGTTCCGACTGAATACAAATAAATAAATAAATGAATAAATAAATAAATAAGATACCCGGACCTGCAATGTTACAGGATCGATAACTTTGTGTCTGGCTGGGCCGAAAGCCCAATAAACGTTAGCATCAGCAGGCCCACGGATCGATAGTCTGACAACTAGGCCTACGTGTAGCTGACGGTGCCGCGGCAGTCCAAGTGGGCCAGAACCATAATGTTGTGATCCCTTCCTGGCTAAAAAAAAAATGTTGTGATCCCTCCTTTATCCTTTTCCCTTTTCGAAAGAAGAAAGTAAATAAAAAGAAGTCATAACCAAAAAAGATAAATAAAATAAGAACTTGAAATTAAAAATAAAATAAATTATTATAGGTTGCGTGCCTTCCAATGCAAGCAAGTTGGTAGCGTGTTCCCGATTCCCGTGACCGTGGTCCCGTCTCCCTACGCTTTCATTCATAATAACCTTCACGGCTTCACTAGCAGCAACCAGCAAGCCGTGTATACCTTCAAGTTCAAACCCCCAAAGGAGACAATCTTGTACCATTTGCAAGCTATCGTCTTAGGATGGAGCATCAGAGAGTCGCCGGCGTGGACGCCGCAGGCGGCGGCCTCATCATCGGCCGCGCGGGAGCCGTCCTCCTCACCGTCACCTGCGCAGCAGCCACCTACAGAGCAGCGGCGGCAGGGGACATCGCATCCGTAGCGTTCGTGGTCGTCAGCTACGGCGTTCTCCTACTGCTGCTGCGCTTGCTTCGCGAGTACGAGCTGTTGGCGCCGCCGGAGGCCGCTGTCCGTAGAGAAGGGCTCAGGCGCAGGGTCTGGGCGCTCTGCACGCTGCTCACCGCCATGTTCGCCTGGAAGGTTGCCGGCGTCATGACGTGGCCCGTCGCCGTGGGCGTCTGGGCTGCGGCTGCTCTGACGTCTGCCGGTGGCTTCGTTCTCCTGTTTCGTCATCGTCGACACTGATGAGCACTGCATGATCTGGAGATTCTGAGTGATGATGATCGCCCCTTTCCTGCTTGCTTGTTGATGTGTGTGCATGATCGAGTCGTGTCTGTGTTTGGGAAATATTTCAGGTACGTACACTATGCAGTGATCATCTTAGCGCAAAACACACAATATCATATCCTACTAGTTTCCTTGAGGAAATAACATTGGATCTTTCATCCAAAAGATAAGGAAAAAATGAAGGAATTATTTATCAAACTGCAGTACCGGTACGGCGCGGCATCGATGGATTGTGTAATTATTTAGGCTACAAGACTTCAACAATTACATGCATGGGATGCCGCTAGTATGCGAGCCGGTTAGGTTGGTAGGATGTATGTGCTAGCTGTCCGTATTCTCTCAGTTTCTCAAGCTTAGATGGTGTGTCAGTGCTACTCTACAATAATTTTATTTTTGGCAGGTTACCATGCACGATGTGTTGTGAGTTGTCACTTGTGAGGATGTGATTGAAGGTTTCCCCCTATGCTGATGGTGAAGGACTACAGAGATGTGCAAATATGGCGTATTTATATAGTGCTTTGGCTGTAATACTGAAGATGAGCTACCACGTACACCACTTGTACCGTGCGGGTTCGCTTGTATATCTGCATTGCTCCTTTATATTATGATGAAAAATTCGCTTACTATTTTCGTCGCTCCTATTTTGAATTTTGGTGCTCCTAATTGTTTCTTGGAATATAACAAAACACCGCAACTAGGTCATGTTTGAAAGAATACTGATCTTCTTCATAGTGATTTTTGGGATTTAATTCAACTTGCACTAGCTGTTTATTGGGTAGTTGATCGGATTTTAAAAGATAAGGCCATCAGATCAGGATGGTATCAAGAAATACCAAAACCATATATAAATTGGAATGAAGAGATCGGATGGTATCCAGAAATACCAAAACCATATATAAATTAGAACGAAAGAGAGTGTTCCTTTCTCACAACAAATCAAAGCATCAGCCAATTTATTAGCCGCAGACGCCACGAGCCAAACAGGTCACAAGAAAATTTCCCTTATTTATTTTGTATAAAATCATTTATTTATTTCTGACGTGCGACGTATCTCCTCGGTGGGACCTGTGGCCTGCGGCGTATGCGCGTCGAAGCCCAATGGTTCCAGCTTGTTTCATCGTACCACTCGAATTTTTAACAGATGGCCGAGCTTTCCGTGGACTGGCCCAGTAGTAAGCGCACGGCTCAAGCAAACAACCTCGACCGCGAATTGGCTTGTAGTCCAATGGTAGGACGGTCCAGTGGGGACGCTACCCACATGGGGGTTCAAATCACGGTGCTCGCCTTTTCCCGGGATTTTCCCAAGGATTTACCGGCGTTATGCATTAAGTGGTAAGCGGACGTTCCGTCGGCGACGAGGCGCCTATGGTGACTTCGAGAATCTCAGATCTGCGGCCGGCAGCCCTCCCCGGAGGTGCTCATAGGGGTAGGGTTTGCGTGCGTGTGTTCATAGGGGTGAGTGTGCGTGCGTGTTGTGAGCGTCTGCGTTGTACTGTGTAATTCTCAAAAAAAAAGCAAACAACCTCGACCGACCCCATGTGGGCCCGGTATCTTTTCCTTCGGGACCAAGGCACCTAAACTTTTTATACGTATATAAGGGCGTCCCCAATGATGACATATTGCTACCTGGGAGGGTCAGGTTGTTGTAAAACACACGGACTCTTTCCTAGAAGGAAAGGAGAAGGATGAATCCTAATCCTAGTCCGTTTGTATGTGGGCTCTTACCAAAACTCTCCGGCCTTGGCTAGACTATATATATGTGGGAGCTCTATGTTGTAAACACGAAGATTCGGGTTGAATAAAGAATAGTCTCCCCTATACCTTGTGTCTACTTGTTCTACTTTCATCTACTATGTGATCGTGAGAGACGGAGAGGGAAGGTCCAAACCGCCGATGACAAATTTCATAACACGTTATCAAGACGAAAAGCTCTTCGTCGACATCGCCGTTGAAGCCGCCGCCGATCTTCGGCACCGACGCCGTGCCGACACCTCGCCGCGACTACTTCGACGACGTCGACATCCCCGACGTTGTTAGCGGAACGGATCCGCTATCTCGCCGCTACAAATCTGCACCGCATCGACTCATCGTCCACGCCCGGCGTGTCCCACGGCCAGCCGAACGCCCTACGTGACAGGCTTCGATTCTCCTCAAATTCAAGAACAAAGGTACGAAAAGATCGCATCTCGCAGATTGTTTGTTTATCTAGCCATTGAGCTAGATTTTGTTGGCTTTTACGTGACATACATACATGCAAAGTATAGGTTAGTACATGAAGTACGAACATACATGCATACATGAATAGTTCATATGCTTGTACGATGGATCTAGTAGCCACCATGGTGCCATACAAATTATGATTAGAGGCTGATCCAGCGAGATCCATCCTCGACGTCATTAAATTGCTTGCAAAGCAACACTAATTGGACTCGAAGATCCAAAATAACAGCCACGAATAATTGGCATGGAGCCATGAACAATTGTTATTGAGGTCTATTCAAATTCGGATTGTATCCCGAGTCACGCATGGATACAAATAATCTAGACCGCCTTGTCTGTAATTATTTTTCCTTGTCACCATGGCCTACACATCATTGTGCAAAAGCAGCCCGCATGACTGCATCTCTGTAGCTAACTTACCGGACATCCCGCAGTAGTCCCCATGGTTCATGATTCTCGGCTTTGCCGCCACCCCCGTTGCATGTGGCCCGTATTCGTCATGTCCATCAAACTGTAGCAGCAGGAAACATATGAATTTTAAATGACGAGTATGGTAACGTGGGCGTTACGGATTCCTGAAAATCTGTGTATTTTTTTTATTATATATAATCAAGGCCTAGAAGAGCCATACGCCCCCCGATGTCACCGTAACCTCGGCCACCCGTTCTTCCGGCTTGAACGTTGGTCGCTTACTTGTTCACCCACATGCGGCCGGCTCGCAAATCGGCTAGCTCCTTTCCTCGCATTAGTCAAGCAACACATTGCCACCTCGGTATGGAGGCTAACTTGCAAAGCTAGCAGCTACACGCATACATTGCGGCCTCGCCTTTGAGCTGTTGTAATTCAAGCACCGCCTCGCATCTCAGTATTGATGTGTTCACCGCGCCGACTCATATAGATTTTGGTCCCTACAGCACCACAACTACCACCGCATGGTCGCCAATTCAGCGTGCCACCACCAGCCCATGCACAATCCAAGGGCGAAAGCAAGGCCTACGGACTAGAGGGAACCAGGGGCGGTCCGGCTAAATTAAGAAGTTTTTTCCGACCCGAAAGGAACAAAATGAATTTCGAAAAGAATAAGTGTGGAGAATAAGTGTGGTTCAGCCAATAAGCAACTAAACCTTTAGAAGTTTTGGGTTTTCCGTAAGAAAATTTAGCATTCGAATACATTTTACATGACCACTTTTTGTTTATATGTGTATATGTCTTGTGTTGATATTTTTTTATGCTCTTTTGAATGCATTTATTTATATATATCACACATTACTTAATTATATACCATGAAAATCTTGAATGATTATCTGCAAACATGGTATTAAGCCTATAAGATATATGAGCTCTCTAAATCCTGCAGACCTTAGACTTATCACCATTGAGAGGCTCGTATTTGTTTTTCCTAGCATATGATTTTTTTTTGGGTTGAATGAATGCTTGATATAAATTTCGAAAGTTTGCATATACCATAATCCTCGAAAAAATGCTAGGATGCTTCTAAGAATATTTTGAATAACCATCCACTATCTTTTTTGCACCTTGCTACTCGTTTACATGTAGTAAACTTATATGCACATGATTTGAGTTATGTTAATATGTATGCCTTAAAAAAGAAAAAGCAATATCCTGAAATTACTCTCGAAAGTAAAAGTATTTGTTACGGCCATTATTAAATCCATGTAGGATATTTTAACGCCATTGAAGTGTAGTAAACTCGAGTATATATATATTTCGAATTACTCTCTAGAATGAGTATATGGCCGATAGAAGTAACAAATGCATTGTGAGACTCATTGCATGAGTAAAATCCCAAATTATGATTATAGAATATCATATTGCATTGAAAGTCAAATTTTGAAGCTTGTATGCTTAACGCCGCTCTATAAACAATAGCTCAAGCTTTGTAAATATCTAGAAGACAAGATGGTAAATAAGATTATATCAATTTACATTCTAGAAGAAATATCTCTTGTGTATAGAATATCAAAGAGCAATATAATACATGAAGTATTTGAATTTACCATTAGAAATTACTCAAATTGAAAATTGAGTTAAAATTTTTAGACAAATTTTAATAAACCGGGATATTATCCATTGCAATAACTTTGAATATGTGGCTTTGCATATGTTACACCCCTTGAAGGTTTGTGACAATATATCATAACAATTGAATATATAGCATGAAGCTACCTCTTGTCAACGTATAGAAGTTAAGACATGCGCGAATGATATTATTTGGAATATTTAAGGGTTTTCTCGAAGAACTTAAATTATGTGCTTATTATTTGTTATCTTTGAATTTCATATCCCGAAGTATTGATAGAAGTGGTGGTGGTGCATTAAACTTTTAATTTCCGTTGAATTAAGTGGTTAATGGTTATTTTGTTAGCTTGAAGACTAATATGAAACATTTATTATTCTTAGTTGCAATTTTTACTTGAAGTAATATGTGTGAACTTCTCATGAAATAAATTAGATTTATATGTTTTCACATATAAACAAATTGCCTATTGCCTATCAAAATAAATTTTGTATTATTTTTATCCGTAAAGAAGCCTTAATTAGCCACTAAGGTTATAGTTCTTTGTGCATCACTACCATGTAGGTAGATGGGAAACTGAATTTTCTAAAAGCACATGAATAGTTGGACTATACCGCATATTAACTCGGTCTTAGAAGGATCGATTTAGCCAATAAATTGTATAATCCTAAGTATTTAATTTTTTTATCTTAAGAACTAGAAATTATATTCTACCCCGAGTCCTATAGTGTACACTTTGAATAGTACATTGGATATGCGAATTTCATGTCATAATCATTGAATACTAGAAGTATGATTTGGATTCTATGGATGCATTAGAATTGATATTCATAGATAATGCTTGGAGCAATTACTACTTGAGGTAGTTATGGCATGAAAAGGGGGAGTAATTTTGGATAAAGGCATAAGAAAATGTAGATAATATATATTTAATAGGCATAGCCATCCTAAATCAATTTTAAAGTGCATGTATCGAGGACTTGAAGTTACGCGCGTGCCCCTTCCAGCCCGAAGTTAACTTTTCTCTACTGCACTAATTGCAAGTAAGCTTGTAGCTTTGCATTTTGTTGTTATCTATTATGTTAGACTGAATTCTAACGTTTCACATTATAACCGCATATGTATCTCATTGAGCTAAAAGTATCTCCACTCTTGCATGAATATTAGCATAGCAGCTATAATTGTGGCTAGTAGCTATCTTTGTGTTTCCCTCATAATCAAATTGGCTAGCTAGCATGCTATGTCTATATGGTTCCCGTTGAACTAAGGAATGCTTTGCTTTTTCGATGCATTGTATGCATAAGCAATAGATTGATCTAGGGCCGAGCAGCCTAAGATCGGGGGAGTGAGTTTATGAAATTTTCTCAATGGAGACTAACCTATTTGATAGGATGAATTATTGTGAAACTAAGATAGTGGATAACACAATTATGATGATTTGGGATTTATGAAGAAAAGGCATTAAGGGATTTTTGCATTGATGGCGATTAGAAAATTCTAGAAGAAATTCCATGTGAACTTGTATGTTGCGTGATCTATATTTTCGTAGTATATGGTCCATATTTTTAATTGTATGAGTACTTGGATCAATTTATTAGGCTAAATAATAAAGAAGCTAGAGAATGAAATAGTTTTTCTAAACTATGTTTTGTGCATACCGTGGGGGGAGAACATCCCCGAGTTCATAGGAATGATGAACATTCTTAAGTGCACTTTAAGTACTAGCTCACCTTTGCATAATGAATAATAACCCCTATGTTTAAATATGTGCGTGAATATTTCCCATAAAACCTAATCATAGCATACATAAATGGGCCTCCACTTGTAGTTGGAGATATATGAATTTGAATTATTTTAAGCCCATGATAGGGGATATCTATTGAAGTATGCTATTAAAGATCTAATATTGGCATTAGGGGAGAGAAAGCCTATTTTGAATGTCAAATATTATTTCCAGAGAAGAAAAATGATCTAGAAAAATTTTCTTGAAGCTTGAAGCAGAATACTATCACGCACTAAGTCAACTAATGGTTTGACTAATGCTCTTGTGAAAGCATGAAGCGGAGCATATGCCGATATTTTTATAAATGAGAGGAGTAACTTGAAGTTATAACCCGTAAGTTTTGTTTATGAATAGTAAACTAAATATTGCATACTATCAAGCTAAAATCTACGGGGCCTGTGGGTTCTAGTTTTGTGTATACTTGTTGAATAGAAATAAAATAAAACTCCTCCATTCTCATGAAGAGAACACCTCATGAAGAAGGTTAAGCACCTCATGAAGAGGATCGTCACGAAGATGAGACCCAACATAATAAGCGCACCTCACTAGTGTTGGGTATGTAGAACAATATACCATCTCTTGTTTGGGAAATGACAGAGATAAAATATTCTCACATTGTGAGAGTATTGGGAGAAGAGAAAATAGTTGTCGACAACACTACCTCTTTAATTGCGAATGTTTCTCTTGTGAGAACCCGGATCCAAAAAAATAAAGTCCATGGCAAAATCGCTTGTAGCGATTATATCGGGTCAATGAAGAAAGCAATTGAGGTTGAATCTCCTATTAAGAAGAAATGAATGTTCTCGCTATATCTCCGCAAATGAAACAAATGAATATTGAATATGTAGTTAATAAGTGGATTATGAAAATCCATATAGTTCCCGAAGAATATAAATCGCAACTTGTAGAAATCTCATACTAAGTATTGAAGCCTAAGGTACATATATTCCTGAATGAATATTCAAGTCTCAAGAAGAGCATGTCCTAGAAGGACGACAATCATTGAATGATTTTATAGTGAATAACTCAATGTTATTGTGTATATCAATTATCTCTCATGCAAAGTAGAGAATATATCTTATAGAAGAGAATTAATAATTCACTAAGAATGAAAGTATATTCTTGAAGGAATTAATCCATGAAGGATTTACCAGTCAATTCTTGAATGAACACCATGCATCCCCTGAAGTGAATATAGACCCGAGAGAGAACATGAGGAATATTAAACACCATGAAGGTGTCATACAAACACTCAAAAAAATGTAATGCTAGCAATGAATCTATCATCCTCTAAATGCAATAGAAAGAATAATGGTGACTTTGGTATTTAAATTATCCCCTAAATGCCAAAATGCAAAACTGGATTTATTATTGAGTGGTACTATAAAAATCTTGAAGATTTGTAGAATATACCATTTCAAAATCCACTAAGGAAGAACTATAAAGTATTCAAGCTTGTATAAGTTTGATACACTATCTAGAAGATGTTGAATATGAACTTATTTTTCCCCCGTAAACCTCTAAAAGGATTTATTATCTTGAAGGATAAAATTTATTTATTTTGCACAACAAGTGGTTCTTTTTGCATGAAGCATATTGCTCTTTGTTATACCCATATAATTCATAGAAGAATTATAAGCCATACTTTTGAGTCAAATTCAAATGATGGCTTTATGAGGGGGAGCAATTTTATTGAATTTACCTCGAAGGTAACTGAAACCATTAGAATTATAAAAATCATATTTGCTAAAACATTAAAGTTTATGCATAGATTATGAAGATCAATTTCTATTCACGAAGAATAGAGTATCCTCAAGAATATATGACCAAAAAGGTTAAATGTTGTACTCTTTTTTCCTATGTGAATTTTTACTAGAAGGTTTCTCACACAAGGTTTTTAATGAGACAACATGTGCAAAGCAGTTAACGAATGCGATGTACTCTTTTCTCCAAGAACCGTTTTTCCCAATCGGGTTTTCGGATGGAGTTTTTGATGAGGCATGTGCATATCGTGGTAATCGCCGGGGGGAGTGTTGTAAAACACACGGACTCTTTTTCTAGAAGGAAAGGAGAAGGATGAATCCTAATCCTAGTCCGTTTGTATGTGGGCTCTACCAAAACTCTCCGGCCTTGGCTAGACTATATATATGTGGGAGCTCTATGTTGTAAACACGAAGATTCAGTTGAATAAAGAATAGTCTCCCTATACCTTGTGTCTACTTGTTCTACTTTCATCTACTATGTGATCGTGAGAGACGGAGAGGGGAAGGTCCAAACCGCTGATGACAAGTTTCATAACACAGGTAACCAATCAGACACAGAGAGAGTCGTCAGGTAACCAATCAGACACAGAGAGTCAGAGAAGTGCAGCGCGCTAGCGAGACTGCAAGCGCTAAGCTCGCACGCCATCCCATAAATTTACTCTCTCTGACACCTTGCTCCCACGTTCTACTTTGTTTATTTTCTCCTTTGTTTATTTTCTCTGTCCTCCATGTAAGCTAGCGATTTGGTTTCATTGCTGCGGACACCCTAATAGTCTCATTAATTAGCCAGTCAAGTCGCTGTTAAGTCAACATACCAGCAACACTGTAAAGCAAGCTCACCCCTCTCCTCTCGAGAACACTGGATATGGACCCGAGACGCGCCGCCGCCGCCGCGCGAGCCAACGGCGGGATCTTCATCCTGACCGCGACCTGCGCCGTGGCCATCCACAGGTCGGCAGCAGCCGGCGACGTCACCTCCGTGGCTTTCGTGGCCGTCAGCTACGGTGCTCTGCTGCTGCTGCACCGCACACTTGGCGCCTACGAGACCGCGGCAAGGGAGCCTGAAGACGATGCCGCTGCCGAGCACGAGAGAGAGCGGCTGAGACGCAGGGTCTGGGCGTTGAGCACGCTGCTCACCGCGCTGTTCGCGTGGAAGGTCGCCGCGGTGGTGCCATGGCTCGCCGGCGTCCTCGTCTGGGCTGCGGCGGCCGCGACCTCTGCTGCTGGCTTCTTCGCCCTGGTTCCGCGTCGCCGCCGCCCTTGAATGCATCGAACACACTACTACGTACGTAGTGTATGATTAAAGCACAAACATGTGAAAGATCGTCCTTATTAGTTACGAACTGATGCTGGCCGGGAGTATTTTTTTACCGGTAATAAAATTTTATCGGTGGTCACCGATAAAAGCGAAATTTCGGAAATTTCGGGAATTTCGGTGGTCACTGTAGCATTTTTTTTTTAAAAAATAATTAATTTTGCGCTAAAAACAAAAAATAATGGCATACCGGTATTTGTTTTTCGTTTCGGCACTCACCGAGCAAAGCGAAATTTTGAAATTTCGGTGAAATTTCGCCGAAATTGTCCTGGGACTACTCACGGTGTTTCCATGTTGCAGGGTGTTTGGCTTGGCGATTGATGAATCACTTTGAAACTAAAAGTCTGATATGTAGTATACATGAACTGCTATATACTATATATAGGTGAGCCAAAGTTGAAATGCTAGTTTTGCCACAAAACGCGTGCTAAAGTATCTGAGGCATTGATTGCGTTTGAGTAGGATTGTGACACGAGCTTGGATTTTGTTCTTACATTGTGTATACACAGATGAATTGTCATGCTCCTATTGTTAACGAGTATATCTCTTCAGTAGTAACTTTGTAATAAGTGGTGCCTGCAGGCTATACAGTAAGCCAGGTTTGGGTACACAAAGTATTTTGGTTAATTTTACACATACATTTCTGAGCGCATGAAGCCATGAACGTATAGCATAACCAACGAGAGCTAAAGGATAACACTCCAAAGGAAATGGCTTTGGCAAAGTGTGAAAATTCTGCAAAATTCTTCTGAGGTTGAAGGTTTTACCATGCACGAGATCGATATTGTGCACATATATCTGATTGAAGGGGTGTTCCCGTGTGCTGATGGTGAAGAGAAGGAAACGCATGGATTGCTACCTAGTTCAAAAAGTCCGGATAGAGATGTACAAATATACATGGAGTATATATATAGTGCTTTCGATGTACTCCGTTCTGATGAATTTTATGTTGGCCTACCACAACCCGTATCGCTGCTCTAGTAAATTTTGATGTTCATAACTCTTGGAACATTAAACGCCATGACTAGTATATAGAGTAGTAGGTCGTATTTGTCGTGTTTCAAAAATTGAATTTCTCTTTTCAGCCGGTTTTGCGATTTAATGACAGCTTGCACGAGGTTGTTATTATTTGCCGGTGTATGCAGTACTGTGTTGGGCCGATTGTCCCTTCACATATAGCCCACAAGCTTGTAGCAATCTGTGCAAGACCTGAATGAGAGGGTCTGGTGAATGAGTTAAAAGTTTTAGTCGATTCAAATTTTGCCTCTTTCGTTTGTTTATTTATAAGGTAGGGAATGTAACAGGGCTGCACATGCCTTGGTAGAGTTGGGTTATGAGTGTCGAAGGGAAGAGCAGATTACTAGTTCCACCCTGAACAGTGTAAATGTTTTTGTCACTGCCGATCGTTTGGCAGATCAGTAATGGATCTTTTCCTTTTTTTTTTTTAAAAAAAACTACTTAAAGGATGCTGCTAGATAAGAGAGAGAGAAAAGGAAATGTTGCAATCTAAAGCCCTATTTGGATCTCATGGGATTTGATCAATTCATTCATTCTCTAGTCATGTATAGCTGGTCAGATTAATTTGGCTAAATAAACAGAGTAGCTGGTCTATGATGAGGATGAGGATTTAATTAGTGATCACTGAATTTGAGTGGGAGACCGTGAATTTTGCAGTGCACACCTTTGGTTGTAGAATCCATTTATGAATGTTCAAACAATTTTTAGTAGAATCCATGTAACTTATCTGCCCGGCTTGTAAGTCATGAAAGAGAGTGTTTTCTCTCACAACAAAACAATATCGGTCGGCTTGACCGGGTTCGCTGGATCATCTCTGATAGGCTGATGCTAATTTGTTGTATGAGAAAAACAGTGTTTGAATAATACTAACTAGTTGGCTAGCGTATGCGAAGTTAAGGTTCCAGGGTTAGCTGGCTTTCATCATTGTGCCTGGGGAGCTCTCCGCGACAAGGCCCTAGGGCGCCCATAATGGTTAGCTATTTAGCTAGCTAGATCCGACGTGGCAAAAAGTATGAGAGAGAGTACTCACCGGGCGACGAAAGCAAATAAATTTGGCCTATTTCACGTGAAGCCCCAAGAACACGTGAGAGGAGCGTGTGGGCCTAATAATAGTATAAAATACTTTTTTTATCTCTCACCTCTACATCGTCCAGACTACGTAGCTAAGACTAGGCTACTAGCTATTACCATTACGGACGCCCCTGTTCCTTCGATTACAAGGCAGAAGGCATATCCTGACAAGCCGTTGGTCAAGCCAGCCAGTCAATATGACGACGACCTGTCCGGAACGGGATCGAGGTGCCTGTGGCGCCACCGTGCTGGGCCGGAGGAAAGACAGATCTCAGCCCGCAACGGTCGGCACCGGCCCAAATAGCAGCAAGTGGCTAGACTTGACACGTTCAAAAAAAACCTACAGGATTTCAGGCTAAATGATCCGTATAAATTAAGTACATACGGAGGGTAGAAGGCTAGAAGCCCTGCAATCTTGTGACCGCCGTGCTTGTTCAAAGCTCGAAAATTTCATTCTCGACGACCACATGCGACAGGGAATAATGCAACTTGTTTGCACCTGGCATCGAATTGAATCTTAGCTTTTGCCCAGCCTGGCAATGCAAGTTTGCTCAAAGAATAAGTGTTCTAAAAATCGTCAACCCAACTACAAACGGCGTCTACATTTGTTTTGCGTTATAAATTCAAACCAGCAACACGAGACAATTGGGATTGGCCTAGGCGGGACCGTTGTAATAATAATATATATAACACAACTAGCCGTTGGTGGAGCGGGACGGTTGTAATAATAATATCCTAACACAACTAGCCGTTGGTGGAGTGTGACACCTACTCTATACGGGGTGACAGTGAGTCAATTCCCGTGATTTCGATGATATACTGTGAGGCTGTTTGGTTTAAAAAGTCCTAATCCTAGAGACTTTTCAAAAAAAAGTCTTCCAAGAGAGTTTTTAGGGATTAATAGAGAAAACGTCCCTCCCTATTTGGATTCTAGAGACTAAAAAGTCCTTCAACCAAATGGCCCCTATATCCTGTATCCAGTACTCTTTTAATTTTTGAGCTGCCATACTAGCCATTGGAGCGGAATCAGGAAAATCGTTATATATTCGAGGACGCGGCCGTGACGACGCATCAGCCACCAGGTGCTGGAAAGGGGATTGTCGACTGTTCAGTGTTCACGCTTTCTTGTCGACAGAAGCTTCATGCCGCTGCACAGCCTGCATATATATACATTCTCAGCTGGATGCTTTGCCACATGAACCCTCCTTTAGTTCCCATTCCGCACATATATACGTACGGCAAAAAAAAAGAATCGACAATCTACATCGATCGCGCGAGTTGGCATCATGGAACACAGGCAAGTGTCATCGGGTGTTCTAACCAGCTTGGGCTTCGGCGTCCTGGCATTCAACTCGGTGCTCGCCATCTACACCTCCTGGGGCGACGCGAGCTCCGTGGGATTCGTGCTGCTCGCGGACGCCGCGCTCGTGCTCCTCTTCCTCAGCCTCCATGAATTCGAGCAGGTCGGCGCCAGCAGGAGAAGGGAAACCAGGATCAAGATCGCGGTGTGGGCGCTCACGACGCTGCTCACGGTCATGTTAGCGTCCAGGGTTGCGCCACTGATGCCACCGCTGGTCGGCGTCCTTGTCTGGGCGATGGCCGTTGCCACAGCCACCGGCGGCTTCTGGGCGTTCTTTACTAAATCAATGATGCTCTCCACCATTCTTCCCAACTTGTATCTCTACAACCAATCTGCTCTTTCAGGTGTGACCTCTTCCAAGCACTGAATCATGTAAACATTCAGTCTATCGACTGATCGCATCATCTTGCTGCTAATATTAATATATGTGATGTTTGTTTCAAAAAAAAAAAAAAAAAAAATGATGCTTCACGGATAGAGTGGTTGTAGCAGCTTGTACCCTACTTTTATTTACTTTTTTTTGTATGTAACGTATAATATACCCCAGAGTGTATTTTGTAATATTTATCGGTCACATACATCGCCTAATGTAGAGACCGAGACATTTTCATTTGCTTTATCTAAAAAAATGTATAGTCTGATTTATGTAATACTTCTATATCTATCTAGAGAAACGATATATGTTGCCGGGTTGTTTTCTGTCCTTGCAGTAACCGGTTTTGTGGCCGTTGATGTTGTCAGTATGTTTTGTTAGAGCGTCCGATTATCATCTATGCATGTTTTGTCAATTCCTCTCCGCTCGTCCCGCGCGCTTTTGTAGCCCCACTTATTTGTGTTATTGTTTGATTTTTCGAGACTTCCGCCCGAATTTTGTCGCGTCCGTTTTTCCTTTCCCCATTCCCATTTCGTTTCATCAAAGGCGACTCGTCGGCCCCCGTCGTGGCGACCGATGACTTCTAGGCTTTGGCGAGCTAAGTTCTTCCTGCCCCTTTCTTTTGTTTATTTTCCATCGATGCTGGGGTCGGCGCTAGGCAGTGTGGTTTTGTTGCGTTGGTTTGAGTCTGTTTTCCGGCGTTGAAGCACGGTGGATCCATGGCGGCGTTCGTACTTCTGCGCCACTGCCCCTTTCTACGGATGCGTCCTCTTTAGTTGCCATGTCCTGCGGATGTGGCTGGTGATTCGTCGTTTTACATGCCGTGTCCTCTTTCTCTTTGACAGATCTGTCTATTTCCTCGTTTCCTTTGGCTTGTTTTAGTTGTGTACTAGTAGTTTGTTTTTTTTTTCCACCACGGTAAAAACCGAATTTCATTACTGATAGCAACGAAATTACAGGGGTTCAGCATACGAGTTTGAGATAAAAAGTACCCATACACATGACCACCAAGGGGACATATGTATGAGCATCCACAACAAAAACTAAACCTGCAGCACTACACAGGAACCAGAGTCTATATAAACCAAGACACCGGTTGCACCTGGGGCAAACCGGCCTTAGTGTAGCACAGAAGCGAAAGCAAAAGACTGATTACATGTTCACACATTCGGCAACATCAACGTAACGCTGCTACCAAGCTACCAGAAAGAAACTAGGCTATGTCGCCGCCTTGCACTCATCCAGTGAATGGAACAAGCTGGTATCCATCTTGCGAGTTCTGAGCATCTTGACCATGGAAGAAGAGGGCAGATTGCTTCACCACCTCAGCAGCCTTGGTTACTTGATCTTTCATCTCGTCCTTCAGTAAACCTGTCCAATATGTTAGGAAAGAGCATATTAAGCACACGATTTCCGTGGGCGATTTGATGCGCTTCATATCAAAACAAATCTCATTTCGCATTCTCCAGATGCCCCAGCAAACTGTCGCGAGGCCGACAACATGCATGCTGGGACAATGGGGAACAGAGTTATGCACCCAACCCCAATATTGTATAAAGTCCCCAGGTCTGCAATCAATACCCAGAGAAAAAGCCAATAAACTCCAGATATATTTTGAAGATGGGCATTCAAAAAAGATATGTAAAACAGTTTCATTTTCAGGACAAAATGCACACTTCTCATTACTCAAGATGGCAACGGGTAAATACCCGACGGGTAGTGCCCACCCGCACCCGCACCCTAGGGAGTAAATCTTACCCGTCGGGTTACCCGTGATCCGCATGCGGGTAGGAAAGTCATTCCATACCCGTACCCAGCGGGTAAATTCTACCCGACGGGTAACCCGCACCAGCGAACATACCCGAGTATGACATATGAAATGCTTTATAAATTCAAATATTTAATAAATATTAGGTTAATATATGTGTACAAAAGCAAATCTAACATCAATTAGCAATAATACTAGTGTTATATATATAGACTTTAGTTGAATTGGCTCAAATTCTAGTGTTATATGGGCCAAATTTATTATGATTGTTAGTGATATATGCGGGTATTTATTACCCACGGGTAGACGGGTATGGGTAGCATACACCCGCACTGCACCGCGCACCGATGGGTAGAAGATTTCTTCAAACGCGCACCAGCGGGTAGAAAAATCATTCCATACCCGCATCTTTATCGGGTAAAACCCGTCGGGTACTCGGGTTTCGGGTACCCGTTGCCATTTTGACTCATTACCCTTCCATTTCCTTTTAATCAGATTATCTTTTGTCAGAATTGCATTTTGCAAAACAAGTCACATGAACACTTTTATTTTCAAGGGAATTTTTGCTTTCCAAAGTTTCTTCATATTGAGTCCATACTCATGTCTGCAAAGGTGTTTATATGTGGATTTTACTAAGAATGCTCCAGACTTTTCCCACTCCCATTTGGGTTTATCCTTTCTATCACTAGGACTAAACCAGAACACCATATGCTGTAGGTTTCGGAGTTGCTCTTGTAATTCCTGATACAACCATCTCCTAAAAGTGAGCCTCCAGTTTCTCTTTTTCATCTCCTCCACAGAAAGTTTTTGCTCCAGATTTATTTCATAAAGTCTAGGGAACTTGTCTGCTAAGGAGACATTCCCACACCACTTATCCAGCCAAAAGCTGGTATTTTTACCATCTCCCACTTGCATGGATCTACCCTTTAGATACACATCTTTAACCTTTAAAAAGATCATTCCACATGGGGAATTTTTGGGATTTTTGGATAAGAAATAGATATTATTTTTCTTAAGATATTTTTTTCTCGACAATGTCTTGCCAAATGTCATTACTATTCTCTACTTTCCACCACCACTTGCAAAGGAGGCTGATGTTCATCTTTCTCGATCTTTAGCACCCAATCCCCCTTTATTCTTGGGTTTAGTAATATTGATCCATTTGACTAGATGGTATTTCTTTTTAACTTTCCCCCCTTGCCCCCTGTGGCACTACCTTTCCAGCCATCTAGCCTTTTTAATAATCTTTCACAGATTTTTAGCCAATCAGCTACATGCAACTTTGAGCCAGCCACAGGGACTCCAAGGTATTTAACAGGCCAACAGCCAATGGCACAATTGAAAAGGTTAGAGAAAGTAATGCTTTTATCATTATCTTGGCTGATCATCACAATTTCACTTTTAGAGAAGTTGATTTTTTAGGCCAGACATGTCCTCATAAAAGTATAACAAAAGTTTCAGATTAGTTGCTTGCTCAATGTCATCTTGCAGCACACATAATTGTGTCATCAAAGATACTGTATTTGAGGATTACCCCATCCTTTTCTTAACTCGGTATCATGCAGGATTTCATGCAAAGCTAAGATCCCATCCATGATATTTCTCTCTTTCAGGAAGCCAGCTTGACTTCTATTGATAATTTTTCCCATGATTTTGTCAAGTCTAAGCATTAAGGCTTTTGTGAAGAATTTATATACCACATTTAAGAGACAGATTGGCCTGTATTGTTTGATGCTATTAGCCTCTTTGATTTTTGGCAGCAAAGATATGACTCCATAATTCAACCTTCCAATATCCAAGTTTAAATTGTGGAAATCCGCAAATAAAAGCCCTCAAATCATCTTTAATGACATCCCAAGCAATGCTGGTAAAACTCCACTGGAAAGTGGTCAGGCCCGAAGCTGTATTTCTCTCCATGGAAAAATAGTTTTTTTATTTCAGATTCACTGAAAGCTCTTTCTAAGATTTCATTCTCTTGTGTAGTAACTTTTTCACAGGAGTCCCAACACTCAGGGTCCAGATGTACCCCAGAGGGTGTGGAAGCACCAAACAAATCCTTATAAAAATTGGTGGCATGATTGACTAAATTCTCATCACCCTCTATGATAGAGTCATTGTGATTTAAGGAGAAAATAGTATTTTTTTCTTTTTTTTACCATTGGCCACTCTATGAAAATAGGCGGTGTTATTGTCTCCTTTGAGGAGCCAAGTACTAGTAGATCGTTACTGGTGATTTGCGCGTCGAAGCCCAAAGGTTCAAGCTGGATTCACCGTAGCACTCGAATTTTTAACAGATGGGCGAGCTTTCCGTGGACTGGCCCAGCAGTAAGCGCACGGCCCAAGCAGCAAATCCACCGACCCCCAAACGATCCTGCATGTATGCCATGTGTCCCGGTATCTTTTCCTTCGGGACCAAGGCACCTAGTAAACTTTTTATATAGTCTCATTAATTAGCCAGTCAAGTCGCTGTCAAGTCAACATACCAGCAACACTGCGAGTGTGTTTACTTCCCAACTTTTCTCCAAAATTTTCAAAATTTCCATCACATCAAAACATTAAATGTACCAAAAGACGCATGCCCGGAGTATAAAATGTAGGTAAAAAAAAAACTAATTGCACAATTTAGATGTACATTGCGAGAGGATTCTTTTGAACCTAGTTACCCTATGGTAGGATAATATTTACCACAAACAAACGAAAAGTGTTCACGGTGCTTTTCAGTTCGCTCACCGCGCCAATTTTCGGGATCTAAACACACCCTACCAGCCAGAGAACACTGGATCAGCAAGAGAACACAGGATATGGACCCGAGGCGCCGCCGCCGCCGCGACTCGTGCCAACGGCGGGATGGTCATCCTCGTCACCGCGATCCTCGTCCTGAGCGCGACCTGCGCCGTGGCCATCCACAGGTCGGCAGCCGCCGGCGACGTCGCCTCCGTGGCTTTCGTGGCCGTCAGCTACGGTGCTCTGTTGCTGCTGCACCGCACCCTTGGCGCCTACGAGACCGCGGCCGTGGAGCCTGAAGATGATGCCGCTGCTGCCGAGCACGAGAGTGCGGCTGAGGCGCAGGTTCTGGGCGCTGAGCGCGCTGCTCACCGCGCTGTTCGCCTGGATAGTGCCGTGGCCGGCTGGGGTCCTCGTTTGGGCAGCGGCGGCCGCGACCTCCGCTGCCGGCTTCTTCGCCCTGGTTCCACGTCGCCGTCGATGAGCGACGAATCCAACAAAGTCCTGCAGAGGCGCCTGCATGTAAGGCTTCGCCAGCGACGAGCCGACGACTACGTACTCTTAATTTGCTCTGGTGCACGTACGCATGATCATGATACGTTCGTCTGTGTGTTAGGTAAATTATATGAACATCAAGCAGGTACGTAGTACGTACGTACGTAGGATTAAAGGACAAACGACATGACGGATTGTCCTTACGAATTGAACTGATGCTGGTCGGGACTATACTCCACAGTGTTTCGATGTTGCAGGGTAATTTGGCTTGGCGATTGACGATGGATCAGTTTTAAATTATTAAAGCTCGGATATGTATAGATGGATCGATGAAATGCTACTATATAGGTGAGCCAAAGGTGAAATATAATGCTGGTTTTGCCACAAAACGTGTGCTGAGGATATGAGGCATTGATTTAGTTTGAGTAGGACACGAACTTGAGTTTTGTTCTTACTTTGTGTACATAAATGAATTGTGAGGCACGAGATATTGTGCACATATATCTGATTGAAGGTTTTCCCGTGTGCTGATGGTGAAGAGAAGGAAACGCATGGATTTGCTAGCTAGTTCAAATTACAGTCCGGATACAGATGTACGTACAAATATACATGGCGTATATATATAGTGCTTTCGATGTACTCCGTTCTGATGAATTATTATGATGGCCTACCACAACCTGTTCGTATTCTAGGCGTTTGCTTACCGGTTATCAGTATATCGCTCCAATTGTTGTTTCTTCGCTTAATTAATTGTATCGCTGCTCTAGTAAATTTTGATGCTCATAACTCTTGGAACATTAAACGCCACGACTAGTATAGAGTAGTAGGTCGTGTTTATCGTGTTTTTTTTTTAAGATCACGCCCGATGTTTTTTTTTTTCTTCTGAATCACACAAAAGCTTTTGCGCATATTTTCATTAAGTGAGAAGAAATTGGTTTACACGGGCGAAGCACCTAGGATGTCTTCTTTTGCGAGTAATAGGCTAGCGACATGCCTGCGAGGGGGTGCCGATGAAAGTTGATGGCACGTTTTTCATTAAGCAGATAGACGATGATACAAACAACGGTAATGTCCAGGTTACCAACAACACAACGCACACCACCCCACTCTAATCAAATACGGGGATTACATTGCTTAACAGTGTGCTCCGACAACCAACAGAATGGTTACAGCCTAGACAGCAACTTCCCTAGCTGCTTGAAGACTAGTTCCACCCTGAACAGTGTAAATGTTCTTGTCACACTGCCGATCGTTTGGCAGATGAGTAATGGATCTTTCCAGTTTTTTTTTTAAAAAAAATACTTAAAGGATACTGCTAGATAAGAGAGAAAAGAAAAGGAAATGTTGCAATCTAATGCCCTATATTTGGATCTCATGGGATTTGATCAATTAATTCTCTAATCTCTACTCATGTATAGCTAGTCACATTTGGCTCTAAAAAACAGAGTAGCTGGATTTGAGTGGGAAATTGTGAATTTTGCGGTGCACACCCTTGGTTGTAGTAGAATCCGTATATGAATGTTCATACAATTTTTAGTAGAATAAGTTCGTGCCACCTCTACGTCGATGGTGGGATCTATGGCGTATGCGCGTTAATGGCTTTCATCATTGTGCCCGGGGGAGCTTTCTGCAACTGGCCCTAGCTATTCCTTCAAGTACAAGGCAAGCTGTTTATATTCTCACAAGCGGTCAAGCCAGTCAATACTCAATACGACGACGACCTGTCTGGAACGGAAGCAGCTCCGATCGAGGTGGCTGTGTCGCCACCGTGCTGGGCCGGAGGAAGGACAAATCTTGGGCCTCAACGGTCAGCCCCGGGCCAAATAGCAGCAAATAGCTAGACCTGACACGTTCAAAAAACCTACAGGATTTCAGGCTAAATGATCCGTATAAATTTCTCGATATGTTAAGTAGAAAGGCTAGAAGCCCTGCAACCTTGTGACCGCCGTGCTTGTTCAGAGCTCGAAAATTTAATTCTCGATGACCCATTCGACAGGGAATAATGCAACTTGTTTGCACCTGGCTTAGCTTTTGCCCAGACTGGCAATGCAAGTTTGCTCAAAGGAAAGTGTTGTAAAAATCGTCAACCCAGCTAGAAACGGCGTCTATATTTGTCTTGCCTTATAAATTCAAAATCAGGAGCCCGAGACAATTGGGATTGGCCTAGGCGGGACCCTTGTAACTAATACTAAACTAGCCGTTGGTGGAGCGTGTCACCTACTCTTTACGGGTTGACAGTGAGTCAATTCCCGTGATTTCGCTGATATACTTACGTATATCCTGTGCCTTTTTTTTTTTTGACAACCTGCCATACTAGCCGTTGGAGCGGATGAGGGAAATCTTAATTCGAGGACGTGGCGGTGACGACGCATCTATCAGCTAGCAGGTGCTGAAAAGGGGCTTGTCGGAGCCCTTGTCGGCATGTTCACACTTCTTGCTTATAGCTACAGTAATCTTGTCGGCAGATGCTTCAAGCCGCTGCACAGCCTGCACTATATATACCATCTCAGCTGGATTCTTTTTAGTTTCAGCTGGTGCCACATTAACCCTTTTGCCTCCTTTAGTTCCCATTCCGCACATATATATACGTACGGGAAAAAGAATCGACGATAGATCACACCGATCGCGCGAGTTGGCATATGGATCACAGGCAAGGATCGTCGGGTGTTGTAACCAGCCTGGGCTTCGGCGTCCTGGCACTCAACTCGGCGCTCGCCATCTACACCTCCTGGGGCGACGCGAGCTCCGTGGGCTTCGTCCTCCTCGCGGACGCAGCGCTCGTGCTGCTCTTCCTCTGCCTCCGTGACTTCGAGCAGGGCGGGGCAGGGGCAGGGATGCGAAGACCAAGGCCACGGTGTGGTGCTTGACGACGCTGCTCACGGCCATGTTCGCGTCCAGGGTTGCGCCGTTGATGCCGCCGCTCGTCGGCGCCCTTTGTCTGGGCCATGGCCGTCGCTACGGCCGTCGGTGGACTCTGGGCGTTGTTCCTGAATCCGTGATGCGTTCGTTGTAGACAGAGCACCTGTGTGTGCTTCCTGGTTGTAGCAGCTTGTACTTGTACCCTATTCGTTAAATTTTTATATGTACAAAAACTCTGTTCATTGGCTACCCTGTTCATTTGCCTTTTCGTATATGATAAAGAGATGTAGTAAATGTTCAGTATGTCTTTTTTTTTCTAGCGAGTACTTTAAAAAAAAAAAAGAATATTAATAGCTTTAATATAGTACCAAATAAATGCTTTTAGATTTGTCACCGGACATATTTCCATATATTATATTATGCCTAGTTTTTCTATACATTTCTTGCCTCGTTTTTCAGAAATTAATTAATTATTAATGCTAGCTCATTGATAATTGCATACTTATTTTACATTTAACAAATAAGAAATGGCAGAGCCGCGGCCACAGTGGTACCTTTCGCGTCCGTGCCGACGTGGCCAGTGGCCGTCCATAAACTGAACAAATTATACGGTGTTTTGCATTGTGTTTTTGCGTTAAAAGATCATAACATGATTTTTTTTCTAAAAAAAAAAATGATCAAAACAAGCTCTGTTTAAAAAGTTCCTGAACGGAATAGAGACTTGTGTTGGCCCAGCACCATTTGCGGGTCTCATTGGAATAAGACTTGGTCTAGTACCATTTGTGGGCCTCAAACGAGTAGGATTTATGCGACAAAAATAATTGGCCCACCTAGCCCACACTACGGTTGCTTTCCCTGTCCCTGACCTCAACCCAAGTACCATTCATTTTGGCCACCCTTTGTTGTTTAGTCACAAAGATAGGAATAGAGTTTATGTTTTTATCTTAAACAAGTTTAGAGCAAAATTAACCATCGTCTAGGCCAACAAGCTCAACCACGCTGGTGGACTCAACTACATTAACTCTGTTCTGGCTTCTATTCCTATTTACTACATGTCTATAGTTCAATTCTTTTCTCTAAAGATTTTATCAGCAAAATAACCTCCATTGTCAGAAATTTTTGGTGGGCAGGTGTTCAAGAGGACAATGCTACTTCTCCATTTCATTTTAGGTCTTGGGTTGATATCTGCCAAGCAAAAGACAATGGTGGCCTAGCCATTAGAGATCTTCATACGGTTAACAAAAGTCTTAAATGCTGCATGGAGAATAACTAACCAAAGATGATTTCCTCACTCGAGTTCTGAAATCCAAATATTTCCCTAACAAATCGTTTTGGACTGCTCACACAAATTGTCCAAAATCCATCTTTTTGGTCATCTATTTTGCAAGTGAAGGACATTTTGCAATCAAACACAAGAGTACAAATTCACAGAGGTGACTCCAACATCTGGACCACTCCTTGGTGCGATATTTAGGAAACAATCCTCTCTCACTTAAACCTACCAGTCACTTCAACAATCTTCCGCTCACTGTGAACCAACTATGGAACAACCTCTCCCAAGACCGGAATGTGGAACTAATCAACCAAATCTTCTCTAATCAAGCAACAAGTATTATTAGTAACAGTGATGCCATTCCCTCTACTAATGATGATATTTTGATTTGGAAACCAGATCCCAAGGGTACTTATTCTGCAAAACAGGCTTTCCATTTTCTTAATGCAAGGTACACCATCAAATTGCCAACTCAAGGGACAAGAAGCATAATCCCATAAGTTAAGGACATTATGACTCGGGTATGGAAATTAAAAAACTGTCCACAGACCTCAAAACCTTCTTCTAGAGATTGACAAGAAGGGCTATTGCAACAGGTATGAGAGCAGGTAAATATTCTTCACACATAAACAAACTTTGTTCAGCCTGCAACTCCCCTGACAATGATAGACATCTCTTTTTGTTGCAACCTGTCTCGTGCTATTTGGTTTACTTCCAACCCTTACCTTCCTTGATAGTCTCTTGTAGGTGTGGATGAAGGTAGATATTTGATAAAATCCTTTGACTGTAAACTATAAAAACATCTATTATTTTTTCCAAAAAGATCCTAGCCACAAGGGCCACGAGACTTCCTGTCCACATGTTCGCCTTCATATAGAGTAGCGTGAATTGACCCTTCCTAGATCAAGACACACAATTGATGATAAAAAAGAAGACACTGCACAAGAACTCTCGGTAAAGCTGTCAACATCAGCGTCCCTTGCTCCACAGTCCACACAGCCATGGCCGATCTCGCGCCGACCTGGGTCAGCAAAGCCGGCTTCGGCTTCCTGACCCTCAACTCCGGCCTGGCCATCTACCGTTCCTGGGGCGACTCCGTCTCCATCCTCTTCGTCTCAGGTTCGTACGCCATCCAGCTCTTCCTTTTCCGCTGCCTTGGAGACTACGGGCGAGCGGCCCGGGTTCCCCGGCCGGGGAGCGGGCGAGGCGCGCGGTGTGGCCGCTCACCACGCTGCTCACCGTGGCGTTCACGTAGAAGGTGGCGGCGGTCATGCCGTCGGCCGTCACGGCGGCCGTCGTCTGGGCGCTTGCCTTCGCCACCACCACCGCACTTCTTTGCTCTCTTCGTTCCCTGATGAAGCCATATGGACTGGTCAGATCCATGCTTCAGGGCGTGGTGTGTGTGACTGTGTGTGTTACTGATATCATACATGTTTCAGCTATCTCAGACCCTCTCCGTTCTCGCTATCTACTGCGCGAGGGGTGACCTCATCTAAACCCTCTTTGTTTCAGGTTCGTACGCCACCTTGCTGCTCCTTTTCTGCTGCCTTCGAGACTACGAGCGGGCGGCCCCGGCTCCCAGGCGAGGCGCGCGGTGCGGCCGCTCACCACGCTGCTCACGCTCGCCTTGGGCGTCGTGACCTGCGACATGGCTCTCGCAATTCGCAAGGCCCGCAGCGAACCGGGCTCCGCGACGTACGTGCTCGTCACCTATGCGACGCTCCTTGCCCTGATCTGGCTCTTGGTCCGAGAATTTGCTGGCGGCGTCGGCTACGGACGCAGTGTGGGTGCTGCCGAGGCTGCTCCCTGAGATGGTCGGTCGTCTTAGCTTGAAGGTGGCGTCCCGCCTGTCGTCCACGCGGACGATGTCGTTGCCAGTTTGGTATGGTTTATGGCCACCGCCACGGTTGCCTTTTGGTTCTGCTAGGAATGCTTTATTCTGTTGTGCGCACATGCAGCGTCGGGGCCACAAGATCTTACCGGCAGTGACTAAGCTCGATCTTTAGCTCTGTAGATAAGATCTTTTTTAATTAATACTAATAAAAAGGTGGTCTTTGTTTTCAATCTGTGTCTCTCTTTCATGCTTTCATTCACGAATCATGACCTTCACGTGCAAAACCGTGTGTACCTTAAACCCTCAAGGCGACAAGGCCTCAAAGGAGTTGAAATGCAAAACAATCTGTACATGCGTCCGCTCAGTTTAAGTAGTGCATACTCCCTCCGTCCCAAAATAAACGACGTTTTTTTCGACTTAAAACATCTGACGGTATTTATATATTAAAATAGGATTAATATTTATATTATATAATTAGCATCATTGGAAAGATCTTTTGATCTATTTTTTAACAAATTTATTTAGAGATATACTTACGTATATCCTGTGCCTTTTTTTTTTTTTGACAACCTGCCATACTAGCCGTTGGAGCGGATGAGGGAAATCTTAATTCGAGGACGTGGCGGTGACGACGCATCTATCAGCTAGCAGGTGCTGAAAAGGGGCTTGTCGGAGCCCTTGTCGGCATGTTCACACTTCTTGCTTATAGCTACAGTAATCTTGTCGGCAGATGCTTCAAGCCGCTGCACAGCCTGCACTATATATACCATCTCAGCTGGATTCTTTTAGTTTCAGCTGGTGCCACATTAACCCTTTTGCCTCCTTTAGTTCCCATTCCGCACATATATATACGTACGGGAAAAAGAATCGACGATAGATCACACCGATCGCGCGAGTTGGCATATGGATCACAGGCAAGGATCGTCGGGTGTTGTAACCAGCCTGGGCTTCGGCGTCCTGGCACTCAACTCGGCGCTCGCCATCTACACCTCCTGGGGGCGACGCGAGCTCCGTGGGCTTCGTCCTCCTCGCGGACGCAGCGCTCGTGCTGCTCTTCCTCTGCCTCCGTGACTTCGAGCAGGGCGGGGGCAGGGGCAGGGACGCGAAGACCAAGGCCACGGTGTGGTGCTTGACGACGCTGCTCACGGCCATGTTCGCGTCCAGGGTTGCGCCGCTGATGCCGCCGCTCGTCGGCGCACTTGTCTGGGCGATGGCCGTCGCCACGGCCGTCGGTGGACTCTGGGCATTGTTCCTGAATCCGTGATGCGTTTCAGACAGAGCCTGTGTGTGCGCGCTTCCTGGTTGTAGCAGCTTGTACTTGTACCCTATTCGTTAATTTTTATATGTACAAAAACTCTGTTCGTTTGTCTTTTCGTATATGAAAATGAAGTGATGTAGTATATGTTATTTCGATCATTCTATGGCATTAGGGCAGCTCCAGTGTGCAATCGAACCAAGCCTGACGCAACTCTGTCATCTAAAATCGATTTTGCGCATGGTTCGACCTCTCCAGCGTGAGCATCGCAGAGTGGGGCCCAATCTGAACTCTCTCTCCACCTTTCCCCATTCTTCTCCCCTTCGTCGTCCTCGTTCATCCTCACCCGCTCATCGTTACGGTGGAGGAGGGGATGGCCCCGCGCGGGAGCAGGGCGATGGAGCAAAGGGGCAGTCCCACGCGGGAGCAAGTGCTACCGGCCATGGCCGCAATACTGCTGAAGAGGCGGAGCTCGAGGGGTCGTCGGGGTGGAACCTAATGCTCCAGCGCGAATCTGAAAAGCTCGAGCAGCGGTGTCGCCCCTGCGCGTCGGCGGCGGCAGCGTCGCCGACGACGGCGAAGAGCTCAAGCAGCGGGTCGCCTCCACCACACCGAGCCTGCCTGCTGCTTCTTCTTCTTTCCGGCGGAGGCCACGCACGAGATCCGATGTGCTGCCACCGGACCTTGTCGGTTGGGATGAAGGCCGTCGGCGAGCGCCGCCACTCGGGCGGTTCGACGAGCGCTGGCGCCGAGGGCCCCCCTCCCTGTCCTGCCACTGCTCCTCCCGAGAATTTTTTATTCTCACGGTTCAAACCAAGTTTGAGATGCGAACCGAAAATTTTTTCCCCATGGTTCGGTGTCTCCAGTGCAAAAGCGAACCGTCGACCCTTTTCTCTCCCATGGTTCACTTGTGGGCAACACTGGAGCTGCTCTTGGCTATTAGCCAACTAGCGCTTGCCCATGTTGCTTTGCTTGTCAGACTGCAAGTTTGACAGTTACACACGACGCGGCTTTCAACTGATGAGCCGACACAACGCATGTCGGCATAGTCGTACTCGTAGCCACAGTGGTACTTTTCGCGTCCATGCCGACGTGCCGTGGCCAGTAGCCGTCCACAAACTGAACAAATTATACGGTGTTTTGCATTGTGGTTAAAGATCATAACCGGATTTAAAAAAAAAATCAAAACAGGTTTTTTTTTCTTTTTTTTTTTGAGAATTACACAAGACAACGTAGACACTCATAACACGCACGCACACTCACCCCTATGAACACACGCACACGCAAACCCTACCCCTATGAAGCACCTCCAGGAAGGACTGGGCAACCGGCAGATCTGGAGATTCTCGAAGTCACCATAGGCGCCTCGTCGTCGGCGGGAACGCCGCTACCACTTAATGCATAACGCCGGTAAATCCTTTTTTTTTCTTAAAGAGGTCTACAACGTAATCGAAACTTGTGTTGGCCCAGCACCATTTGCGGGTCTCGTACTCGCGTGCATTTGAGTCATCGCCTGTGTGTTGGCCCAGTACTATTCGTGGGCCTAGAACGTGTAGGATTCTACGTATTTGATAACTTTTAGGGCCACAAATACAATTAGCCCACCTAGCCATATCTACGGTTGCTTTCCTTTTACTTCTCCAACAATTAATGCACAAAGTCACGATAGCTGGAAGATAAATAGGAATTTCGAAAGTTTATCCTAAGAAAATAGCTCTCCAACGAAATACCTCTTGAGGTATTTTGAATTCAAATGGTTATTTTATCCTTTAATGCACTTTTCCAATCATTTGAGCACCACTTGGGAGAGAGTAAAGCTAAAATAGCCCGAATAGAACTGAAATAGCTCTCCTATTTGGCAACTCTCGGACTTTTTGGGGCTAAAAGGTGCGGGGCTAAAAAAAAACCCATGGATCCAAACATGGCCTTTATATTTTTTTTTATGCAAGATTGTGCCAACATTTGAGTTTTGTATGTTTTCAAAATTGCTTTGAGGCAATGTGGAGTATTCTGGAGTGGATCAGTTAGCATCGTATAGGGATGAAAATGGTCGGAACGATCGGAAGGAGGCCAAATCACTTTCATTTTTTTTTTTCTTGAAAACGAAATCGATCACGATATTGTCGGAAACGAATACTGGCGCCGGTATTTTGGGAATTTCGAAAATGATATAGTCGGTCGGAAAATACAGAGGACGCGAGTAACAGTATCCTCGAAACGATGAACACACCAAACTGTAGGAAATGAGAAGGGCTATATAACTTACAACATCACCATAGTTCTTGACAATGACACAAATAAACAATCAAGTTGTAAGTTGACTTGACATAGTATAGTGATAAAAACATGAATTATTAGAGTTCCTTCTTTAGTAGAGGTTGTTCGTATATGTGTGTAATCCTTGCCATACAGTTAGTTTCCAAAAAAATATCGCCTCATGCTCATGTTGCTTGTAAAAAAATATTGCCTTTGAATTCGATAATTACCAACCGTAAACTACCGGTTAAATACAGGAAGTTGAATTCCTAGTAAAAAAATATAGGATCATTCCGCCTAGATGTAGATGAAAAGGAATTTTTCCATCAATCCAATGGAGTCCTGGAATTCCGAGTCGTTGTGGCTGTACCCTTACTGCAGGAATACTGAAAAGTCGCTATTCACTTTCCATAATAAGATTACTCCTTCCGTCCCAAAGAGTGTCGTTTTTTACTTTTCGGACATCGTGTTTGACCGCTTCGTCCTATTAAAAATTTGTCAATTATAAAATAGATAAATCAAATAAATAAGTCATAACATAATTAAAGATATTTATGAAACTTTTTTTTGAATAAGACGGATGGTCAAACATGATGTATAAAAAACCTAAAACGACACTCTTTTTGGGACGGAGGGAGTATGTAGGTTCAAATTTGAAAGGTTCTAAATGGCTAGAGGGGGTGAATAGCCTAATAAAATTTTCTACAAAACACTAGACAAACTTGTTAAAATAACAAAAGGCAATAAACGCGTTTGCTCTAGCTCTACTTGCCGGCAAGCCTCCTATTGACAATTCTAGTTGCTATGATATGTAGTTCACTCAAGATGCTAAGTCACTACTTTACCAACTAGGTGAACAAGCTAATTACTCTAGCAACTAAGCAATTCTACACAAGCTACTCAAGTACAATATATATATATAAGTAAATGCAAGGTAGAGAGGAGGTTTTATACCAATGTGTCGAGGTAAGTCAACCAATCACCGTGAGATGAATATCAATATGAACAATGAAGCCAATCACCAATGGATGACAAGAGACACAATGATTTAACCGAAGTTCACTTGAGTACCCTCAAGCTAATCTCCGTTGTGCCGACCTACTCACGTGTGGGTCGAGGTGGAGCTCACTCCAAGCCAAATGCCTTTAGGCTTCTCGCACCCAATGCAAATGAGAGGTACCCAAGACACGAGAAATGAATTACTCACACTTTGTCTTCCCGACGAGGAGTGTGTGACCCTCTCACAAATCTTTGGAGGTGGCCAAGAACATACACCTTCTCTTGCCAACGCCTCCACCAATCACCAAGCCGGCTAGGAGTGGTGCTCTCCAAGAGCAACAAAGAAAACCACCGGCTCACAACGATCCTCAAGTGCCACTAGATGCAATGATCAAAGCAAAGTGCACTTGAATCACCTCAACTCACTAGAATGGATGCTCTCAAGCAAAGAAGTGAGGAGGAGGATGAGTGCTCAGCTCTAGAGGTGTTAGGAATGATTCAAAATGACCAAGAGACCTCACAAAGCCGCCCAAACGTGTATATATAGCCCCCATCACGAAATCCAACCGTTGGGGGCAAAACACGCTGAAAACAGCTGGCCGGGGACGCTCCGGCCGGACTCACCCAGCAGTCCGGTCGCGAGTCCAATCAAAAGCGTCCGGTCGGACGCGTCGGCAAAATTCCCTCTGCAGAGAGCTCTCGCTGGGACGCGACTGACCGGAGCCTCCGGTCGGTGCGTCCCGTCGCGCCATAATGCGTCCGGTCGCGCCATCGCCGTAAAAGCGGCGATATCTCCTTCATCCGAACTCCGTTTTCGATGATCTTGGACTCTATGGAAAGCTTACTCAGAGGGCTACACAACCCATATGGTTACTTGATCCAACTCACAATGGATCAAAGCAGTATTCCACTCTAAGAGCAGTCCAAGTGTCCGAGAAACACCGAAACAACTTCTCCTTTGTAAAAGTGCCAACACCACCAAGTGTACATCACCATGTGCATGTGTGTTAGCATTTTCACAATCAATTTTGAAGGTTGGGTTAGCTCTCTAGGTTAGAAAGCATGCAAATGATTTTGAACCTAGAGGCACATGAGGACCGATATGTACGATAGTTTTCCCCTCTTTATAGTACGGCTTATCGATCCTATAATCACTCACACCCTCTATGGTGTCTTGAGTGTGAAAACAAAATGGCCCTATGGATATACCTTTGCCTTGAGCCCATTTTGATCATCGAAACACGCCAAAACCGCGCACTTGATCATCATTTGAACCATCTCGATCCATCTACCATGATCATCATGCACCATCCTTGGCTTGACCAATCTCCAACTAAATCAACACTTAGCATAGAGAGATTAGTCCTAAGGATGTCACTAATTAGCCAAAACCAATCTAGAGATCTTCAATCTCCCCCTTTTTGGTAATTGGTGATAACCCGCATAAAGATTTTATGATTAAAGGTTTTTGAACCTATCATGGTTGTCCAAGCATTTTGCTTACAATCATAGGATTGGACAAACATAATAAATTCGGTTTTGGTAGCATGAGCTCCCCTACATGTATGCATGCCTAGAGTTTGGTATAGGCTTTGCATACATGTATGAATATTGAAATTAGGGAGTGAACCATGTTACCAAAATGATGCTTATGGTGAAAGAATGGACCTTTGAAGCGTGATACCAATCGAAGTTGCGCCTTTCTCACCATACAAGCATCATGGATAACTAGATATTTCAACAAAAACTCAAGGTACTTCGTGAGATCATATTATAAGCAAAGGTACTTGAATTTAGAGCGGAAATCAAAATATCTAGATACCATCTAAGCATGCTAGTTGATCAATCATCAATCAAGTTATCACTAGCATACATCACACAAGCATGTATATATGGAATTTAAATACATGTGCAAGAGCAAGTCATATGTTAGTGCACAAACAAATGCAACAAATGGCTTATGAGCTTGCTCCCCCTACTTGTGTGCTTTCAAAAATTTTGATCCCCTTCTAAACTTTATGCACTAATCTCTCCCCTTTGTCAACAATTGACATAAAAGGATTGATCGGGTTCTTTTGATATTGGAAAGATTAGTTTTCAAATTTGGCCAAATTTAGATAGCTCGCCATACATGTAATTCGGTTTGAACCAAAGACAAGCTTCTTCACACCTCAAGAGAGGGTTATCATGTCTATGTTGAATCACATATTTGACAATATATCTAAATTCAACACTTGAGATTGCAAGCCCACAAGTATGCCATATGTCATCACTAGATCATCCAAGCATATAAAACAATAGTGATGGCATACATACATTGAAATTCATTGCTTTTCCATGAATGCAACCTAAAGAACAAGTTGTATGTCTATATGTTCTAACAAGTCCTTATATATCATGATGACATGTCAAACAATTTCACCTTTGCTTTGGCTCGGTGGAGAGGCATGTCACATATGTGGGGTGCATTCAACTCATATTGGAGAAGTCAAGAATGTTCAATTCATTTCTAAGCTTGCAAAATCTCTTCTCATCAAGTGGCTTGGTAAATATATCGGCAAGTTGATCTTCGGTACCAATTGGATGGATTGCAATATCTCCTTGTTGTTGATGCTCTCTAATGAAATGGTGCCTTATATCAATGTGCTTGGTTCTTGTATGTTGCACCGGATTTTTGAGTCATCTTGCAAGCACTCTCATTATCACAATACAAGGGTACTTTGTTGAAGTCAAAACCATAATCCTTCAATGTGGACCTCATCCAAAGTAGTTGACAACAACAACTCCCCGCACTAACATATTCGGCTTCGGCGGTAGAGAGTGTTACACTTGTTTGCTTCTTAGAGGACCATGACACAAGAGATCTTCCAAGGAATTGACAAGTCCCACTAGTGCTTCTTCTATTGATCTTGCAACCACCATAGTCGGAGTCCGAAAGTATCCAACAAAGCTAGACCCCTTTGGATACCATAGGCCAACATCTTGTGTATGCTTCAAATACCTCAATATTCTCTTTGCGGCCTTGTAGTGACTCTCTCTTGGTGAGGATTAAAATCTTGCACACAAACATACACTAAACATGACATCCGGTCTTGATGCGGTTACATAGAGTAGGCTTCCAATCAATGACCGAAAGAGCTTTTGATCAACCATGTTGCCTTTGAGATCTTGATCTAGTGTGCCACTTGTACCCATTGGTGTGGTAATGCCCTTTGCATCTTGCATGTCAAACTTCTTGATCATGTCTCTTATATATTTCCCTTGGCTAATGAATGTGTCATTCTTGAGTTGCTTGATTTGAAGTCTAAGGAAATATGTGAGCTCTCCAAGCATAGACATTTCAAACTCTTTGGCCATCATTTTAGCAAACTCTTCACAATATGCTTGATTTGTTGACCCAAATATGATATCATCCACATATATTTGTAAGATGAACAAATCCTTGCCAATCTTCTTGGTGAAGAGAGTAGTGTCGGCCTTTTCCATCTTGAAGCCTTTCTTGAGTAAGAAGTCTCTCAACCTCTCATACCATGCTCTAGGTGCTTGCTTCAAGCCATACAATGCATTCTTTAACTTGTACACATGATTAGGCTTGTGATAATCTTCAAAACCGGGAGGTTGCTCAACATATACAAGCTCATTGATGAAGCCATTGAGAAATGCACTCTTCACATCCATTTGGTATAGCTTGATGTCATGGGCACATGCATAGGCTAATAGAATTCTAATTGCCTCTAATCTTGCCACCGGAGCATATGTTTCACCAAAGTCAAGACCCTCTACTTGAGAGTATTCTTATGCAACTAGTCTTGCTTTGTTTCTAACTACAATGCCATCTTGATCTTGCTTGTTCTTGAACACCCACTTGGTTCCAATGACATTATAGTTGGTTGGTCTTTCCACCAACTCCCATACTTCATTTCTTTCAAAGTTATTGAGCTCCTCTTGCATTGCCAACACCCATTCTTCATCTTTCATGGCATCATCAATCTTCTCCTGCTCTTCTTGTGACACAAATGCAAAGTGCTCACAAAATGCCACAAAATACGTGCAAAGGAGATGGAATGCCAACACGGTGCCTAGCTACTGTATATCAGCTTTCTTGTAGAAGGATTCATCATCTGTCCCCAATTAAATCCTCGAACTATCCCAGATTCCAGTTCAGTTCTATTGATAGCTAGCATATATAATTGCCGAAAATACTTGTCAGCAAGGACTCGTCGTTTGAATTGGTGCCATTAGGAATCGTCATGAGGAATAGTACGTCGGCCGTCCGTCAAGTAAAATTGACTTTTCCTGTCGCACTGTTCCTGACCGTGAACTCCTGCCCGTTCGTAACAGCTGAATTCCTGACGGTTTTTCGGCAGTCACGAAAAACTGCTAGTAGTGAGTACTCTTTCCCTTCCAAATTATAAGTCACTTTGACTTTCTAAGTTCATTCATTTAGTTATGTACCTAGATATATTATTGTATCTAAATACATAACTAAATGGATGAACCTAAAAAGTCAAAGTGACTTATAATTTGGAATGGAGGGAGTAGTAGAGTACAAAAGACGCTGAGGTCATACAAAACATGATTAACTTTATTCCCACTAAAAAAAAAGGAAAAGGAAAAGGAAATTTGCATTACACGTCCGTGGTGCACTCTCTCATGTACAATCACAAGACAAGGAAAAAAACAAAGAAACATGCATGTACATCAAGCGAAATAAAGGCATCTCGTTCCGTTGCCAGCCAGGGATCTTTGTTGCCGATCCCTGGGCGCTACATGTAACGAAGGAACGCGTGCAGATGATGATGAAGATGATGATATAATATATCAACGGGCGGCCGGGCGTTGTTGCCAGCGATCTTGTTGCCGCTATCCCAGGAGCCGTGGGCCGCCGGTCGGTGGTCGCCGATCATATTGGACCGCGGGCGAATGCACGGACGAAAAAGGACCGTCAGGATCCCGAGGAGGGTGTACGACACGAAAACGAGCGCCGCCGAGTCCGAGTTGCGCCGGGTGTCGTGGCGTCGAGCGCCGTGTTGCACGTCAGCACGGCGAAACCAACCATAGCAAGCACGCTATACTGCCCGTCCATGTTGAGTCTGCCGCCGCCTTCGACGTCGTCACCGCCTTCGACGGTGCGGACGCGTCGTCGCGGAGGCAGAGCAAGACGAGGGCGCCGACGGCCAGCGGCATGATCGTCGCCGCTACCCCGACGCTAACATGGCCGTGAGCAGCGTCGTCAGTGCCCACACCGCGGCCTTGGTCTTGGCATCCCTGCCATTGCCGCCGCGCTCGAACTCACGGAGGCAGAGGAAGAGCAGTACGAGCGCGGCGTCCACGGCGAGCACGGACGTGACGGAGGCAGCGTCGCCCCAGGAGTTGTAGATGGCGAGCGCCGAATTGAAGATCAGGGCGCCTGAACCTAGCTTGGTGAGGGAAGAATATTGCCGGTCGGCCATGTGAAATACTACAGGTTAAATAAACGCCTCCTTCCGGGGGTTTATATAGGTTGTTGCTCGTTCGCGGCGCGGCCTGCAGATGCGAAACTTGTGACAATTTTGTCTTTTGCTCTTTATTTCTTGGTTTCGACGCGGCAAGCATATACTAGAATTTTAACCACCTATAGCCTTTCCAAACAAGATCTGGGACCGTTGCAGCAACCAAGGGGCAAGGGTGCTGGGATTGCCTGGGATTGGTATGGGTACAGACCGTCCATAGCCTAGGTAAGGTAGCCAGCCAGCCATGTGGTGCTCTACAGAACACTCATTGGCTCCTGCAAGGCTGCAACTTGAAGAAAAGGACTTAAATATTTCGTCAATCTCACGAAGTAGGTGTATCATGCAACTTTAGGAATACAAATTGTCGACAAGCAACATCTAGTCCTTTGTTAATATATAGCTACATTCAGATGAGTGGCACTGGGTAGAAAGAGTAGAGACAGTTGGCATTTGGAATCGGAGTGCCCTCCCCTTTCTCTGGATGGCAGCTAAACATGCTGCAATTAACCAGAGCTGAGAGCTCCGTCCAGCCGGCCATGGCGGCATTTGGTGACCCCTTAGTGCCCCATGGCTGCACACCATGGACCATCTTTTCTGAAAAGGCCCCATTTGACAAGTATTTCCGGCAATATAGAATGATCGCCGTCACCCTGCCCCTGACAGGACAGGCGCGAGCTTTTTCTTGGAGCCTTTTTTCCCGTAGTTGCCTGCGCTAGTTGGGTGTCCTAAACCGTTGGTTGGATCCTCGAGAGCCGGTGACTTTACAACGCCGTCGGCCGTCGGCCATCGCCGGGCCGGCCGTGTTTTATTATTTCGCCTGGGAGCTCGATCAGGCCCGCCCATAGGCTGAAAGGTGTAATGATGAAAAAGTGAGTTCCTTGGTCCCGGGAGCTCTGCCGCCGGCGAATGTGTGTGCGTGGCCGGTCAAAAGATAGCCCCAAGTGTTCGATGGAGCACAATGCAAGTGAGAGACGGGAAGATTCCCGGAGTGTTCCATGCAGATATTCAGTTGGCGCCACTCTGTTTCTGATGGAAACATGACAGCAAAGATAATGTTGTAATAGCACTTTTTGCAGTGGGCCTTTGGCAAACAATTGTTAAATATAAATACTTGCAAAATAAAACCATACATGATGTAAGCCATAGGCTGAATGATTCTCCAACGTGGTCTGATTTGTTAAAAATCAAAGAAATTTATTTAGATGGAAGAGGAGTTATTACAGGGAATGGTAACATTACCAGGTTCTGGTGTGATCCATGGCTTTATGAGAAACCTTTGTGTGAACACTTTCCTGTTTTGCATTAACTAGCTGTCAATAAGGGGATTACGGTACAAAATGTTAGGAATGGAACTCAAATTGTATTTAGAAGATGGTTGTTTGATAATCTGAGATCTGATTGGAACAAGATTGTTCTAGATAAAAACAATTTCATGTTCAAGAATTGTCCTGACAGTGTGTGTTGGAATATTGGTAAAAAGAAAAGCTTTAATGTGAAGTCAGTTTATGAGATGCTTACTGTTTCTAGGACTAGGAATGCTTACAAAATTATCTAGAAGGGCAAAATTCCAGAAAAAAAAAAAGATTTTCTTATGGATGCTGTCAAATGATGTTGTGTTAACTAAGGAGAACATGAAGAAGAGAAATTGGGAAGGGGATGCTAGCTGTGTTTTCTGTGACTGTTTGGAGACTTCATCTCATCTGTTCTTTCAGTGCTACATGACTAAAATGATTTGGTCCATTATAGCTAAATGTATTGGGGCTTCCAATGTACCACAGAATATGGAACAATTTTGGGAATGGTGTAAGGTTTGGCTTCCACATGGGGAAAAGTTTTATGCCATGGGTATTGGGGCTGTTTGTTGGGCGATTTGGAAATCCCGGAATAGAGTTGTTTTTGATAAAAAAAAATGGTAAAAATCCAATTGAGATTTTCTGCCAGATTCATGCATATATGATTTACTGGGCAAGCTTATATGAGGATGGTGACAAGTCAATGTGGGAGGCTCAAGCTGATATCATGTTGAAGATAGCAAAAGATATTACGGCAGCTCGGACGACCAAACAAGTCAATCCTTTGTTGAGCTTGGGGCTCTCAACACGAGGGGATACCTCATTTCGGTGCGGTGCCCGAGGGAGAAGGTGCGGGGTGACTTCGTGTATGGACTAGGGAGAATGACAATAGCGCCCATAAACGGAATTCACCAACCTCTCTATTAGGGGAGGACTCCTCCCTATTTATAGTTTCACAATCATTTGGGGGTTACAAGATTATAAATCTGCCCTCCAATATTCCAGGCATATTCCCCTACTCTTAAATATTGGGCTGGCTCATCGCGTACTTGTACATATCGCACCGCCTCTCCCAGCTGGGCCCCGTCTTGCTTGTTCCGGTCCCGGGATCCGGGGGACCTCCATGAGCCGCTCCATAGCTGCTGGGGCCCATTGTGATCCTGGCTCCTTGGCTAGTTCCGCCACGTGCTCGGAGAAAGCGGGGCGGGCGCCCGATCTCCGCGATCTCCGCACGGTCGGGAAGATTCGACCCCGTGGAAGGGCCGTCCGGCGGAGATAGGGGCCTCCTTTTGCTCTTGTGGTGGAGGTCGCCAAGTTGTTCACCTCACCCGAAAGGGCGCAACACAACAACCACAGACTTTGATCGTTAGCGTAGGCCTCGGCGTGTAGCTCCGTCTTCGCGATCACCTCCGGGCTCGCTCCCGCGGGATCCATATCCCAACAGTCCCCCCGCCCCCTCCCTTGAGGGGCGAAGGTCTCAAGCGGAGGCGTGCCTTTGCTCTCGCGGTTTGCGGTACTAGCGGAGGTGTTGAGGGTCCCTCCCCGGGGCGATTTCACGAGGGACCTTCGCGGTGGAGAATTTGAAGCGTCGGGGGTCGCAACGACGTAAAGGCGCGCCACCGAGGCCGAGGTGACCGTTTTTTGCCGTTGGTCGCGGCGGTGCGTCTTGGGATGCAAAGGGTCGCAAGGGCGGCTATAAAGCGCTCCCGGGCGAGGAGGGTTACCCTGCCATCGCTTTCAGCGTCGCTTGCCTTTGCCTCCTTGGCGTCCTTGCTCTCGCTCCCTTTCGCACCCGCTTTTGCCTCCGCTTGCCTTAGTGAATCGCTTAGTTGCATGCATGCAAGCTGCGGGCCGTTTAAGCGTAAAGGGGTCGCTTCCCCATTGTGAGCTTTACGGGCCATACGCGGAGCTTCTCCCGTGTCGCTCTAGCCGGTCACGCACGCGCCTTTACGAGTGTATGCTACGCGCTCGCGCTCGGGACTTAGAAGAGACTCTCTCCGACGTTGAGGCCTCCGTCGGGGATCCGATGGCGAGGAGGTCGATGCCACATATGAGCTGGGGGACGTCGAAGATGATTGAGGGGATGCTTGACGAGCTCCGCCCGAGAAGGTTTCATTGGAGCCAACTGCGAGGTGAAGCTTCTCGGGGAGACCGTGCGAAGCTGCGAAGCCGCGAAGCCGTGGGGGATCGTTTTCAAGGATTTCTTCACTGCGGCCTCCGCGCCTGCCTTCTTGCTTTCGTTCCTACGCTTGCGATTCGTGGAGTCCTTCGATGTCGGATTCATCGACTCACTCCCCCCGTGTTTACGGCTTTATCGAAGTTTGTGTGGGCTTGTGAATCATATGGTGGGAGGCGGAGACCAATACCTTCGTCGACTTCTATGAGCTTCACAAGCAACCTAAGTCCCGGAAGATGCCCGCCCGGGGGCGGAAGAAGCTGCGGTTGGTCTTGCACATTCAGCCCGCAGCGCCATCCATGGCGAGGAGAAGGCGGAGATCTCCTACGCTTAGAAAAATAAATGGGAGCCCGGTGGATGGACTTTTGGTTTTATGCCAAGTCCTCGCGGACGAGAGGACTGTTGACGGAGCTGAAATTTGTCGGTATCCGTCAAGGCCGGCTTGTTCCTGTTGACATCGTTTCACCTCGATCCGAACGATAATCGGTCGGAGAAGCGAGAGAAGAGCCGCTGCTTTCTTTCCTCTGGCGTGCACGCACTCGGGCGGCCGCGATCTGGTGGAGGAGATCTACGCGGTGGAAGTACTCGCCCCTGGCGCCACAAGGACCCGTTCGAGGTGGAGAGGGTCAATCTTCCCGTGTTCGGGGACGCGGAGATGGTTCCGCATCGCGCCTTGGCGCCGGCTGCCGAAGGTGTTAGCGCGGATGCCTTCGTTATGACGGTGGAGATGGAGGCCGGGAAATATTGGGCCCCATTACCACGAAGGAGTTTCTAGCGCGGAGGTCCAGGGGCGGGGACTATGCCTCGTTTGAATCGTGTTCTTGAGGAGATGGAGGTCACGACGGCCCTCATAAGGTTCCCGGTAAAGTGGGCCGGACATTGAGCGGCGCGAGGCCGAGGAAGCCGCGAAGTTGGCGAAGGCGGCCTCCGCAGTTCCAGCCCCGGGCGAGAAGAGCAAAGAACCTCCTCTTACTCGGGAGAAGACCAAGAAGGCTAAACGGGAGGAGGGGACCTCGGCGCGGCCCCGCCCCTCCTCTGTTGCCGCTACGGCTAAGGAGGAGGCCAAGAAGAAAAAGGAGCTGGCACACCAGCGGCAAGAAGCGCATTGTGCGGGAGAGGTGCGGCTCGACGATCGGCTAGCTGTTGATGAGGCCGGTGATGATGAGGGCTCCGCTGCTGGGTCCTCTGGTGCGGCGGCGGCTTTGGTCGGTGGTGTGGGGGGGGGGGCTGGTTCGGCTATGAGATCTGGCCCCGTCTCCCCTACCATTGACGCCTGTCGACGGGCTCTTGACGGCAAGGCGTCGTCGGAGGTATCCAAGGCCATGGCTGATGTCATGGCTGATTTGCCCCGCTCCGGCCGATTCCTGGCCCGATTCGTGGAGCCGGAACATCCAAGGAGCCGGATTTGTCGCGAAGTCGCCTTGGGAAGTTAGCGAGCCGAAGGTATTGGTTGACTGACGAATCGAGGATTCGTTTGTACCTCCGCCGGTATGGACATTACTTACGCCCAGATGCAGGAGCTTCGCGCCGTGCACAGGGCATCTAGGGTCAGAGATGCCAAAGCCGAGAGTTCTGGCGTGAAGGCTGTGAAGGCCGCGGAGGTGCTAGAGAGGTGCCGCGCGACCGGGCAGCCTCTACCCATGCCGCCGACGAAGGTTCGCTTCCTATCTCTCCTTTTTTTGTGTCAAGTCCTATTACTTGGCTGTTTATATGGTTTATTGTTCCTTGTTTCGGATGGTGGCGGAGCCGCTACTAGGCTGGGTTTGAGCTCCCCTCGGGTTGCTGTTGAGGGTGATACGAGTAAGTGTTCTAATCCGTTTACTTTTCGATTTGATTTATTTCGACATGTTTGGGAGCTTACTTAGTCTTACGATCGGATACTATTTGTAAATATTTTTCGAGAGGGGGCGTCTATGAGGTCTTCGGCAAGGCTATAGATCAAAGCCTTTTCGATGCGGAGATGTTTTGTTTGCTTATTGCTTTCCTTGTTAATTTGTTGGCGAAGGTCTAATCGATTTGTTTTTGTAGATGACCACCGACCCTCGAGTGTGTTGGCGCTAAGGTTCATCGGGAACTTGTTGCACGCGACAAGATCTGGTGGATTTAAAGGCGAAGGTCTCCTTTTTGAGGAGAAGGCGTCTTTGGAGACGGTGATGGCCAAGGGCGAGAGCCGCGAGAATGAAGCGGCTGCGGCCAGGAGGTGCGAGGGGCGTTGGCGTTTCCAGCTGAGACGGCCGGTGAAGGCTCTCGCGAAGTTGAAGCAAAACTTCGAGGAGGCTAACGCCCGATCTTGCCGTCAAGGGCCCAGTGTTCGGCGGTAGAGGCGGTTGGACGGGGTTTATCGCCCCTACCTCCGCATTTCCCAGACGTCTGAGGGCTATCACGCCTGTTGGCGCGGTGGTCACCCCGTTTCCCTACGAGGCGGTGGCTCCTCCGGCGTCTGGCGTGGATGGCGAGGAATGTCGCCAAGCTTCCGGGCGTTGCGCTGGGGGTCTCGATTTTGGAGCCGGGCTGCTGCGACAAACATCACTCGCATTCTTTCTAGCGAGGGGTGTGCGGATGTTGGCCGGCTTCGGCGTAAGGGAGGCGCACCATCCATCAAGCCTGGCGGAGCTTGGAGGCGGGGGCCTTGAAGTTTGTGGGCTCGTTCATGAAGAGATTCAGGCGGTCCATGGTCGGCGGAGGCGGCATCCCTTGCTCGCTCCCTTTTCCAGGTAAGTTTGATGTTCGCAGTTTGTACTCCTAGTTTCTTGGCTTTCTTTCCCCGCTAGTTCTAACTATTTTTCTTGTGCAGGGTGGTGCTCCCGAGGCTCTGTTGAGCGGGTCGAAGCTGCGGAGGATGTGCCGAGGGATGTGTCTCGCCCACGGGCTCGGATCTGGATGGATGGCGCCGCGTGCCGGCAATGATGATGCGGAGGTGTAGAAAGTTAGGAGTTTTATTTTCTTTGTGGCTTTTGGGCCTTTTGCGCGGATATATGTTTCCGCTTGTAAAGAATTAACGAAATATTGTTGAATGGAAGTCTAATATTTCGTTTCAATCAATGATTTCCTGCGCAGGTTCCTGATGAGGTGCCTGCGTAGGAAGTTGATCCATTGTGTTTTTATCGTGACGGTGTTTATGTTGACGGAGGTCTCTGGTTATTTTGGAAGGACACCTTCGCCAAACCTAGTGTAGATGAAATGTATGAAGATGTTTTGTTTGACCTAGGTGATGCGCGAATGGCGTTTACAAACGATGTAGCCTGGGAGGGACCTCCGCCTGGATCTGACTAGGCTCTATTTTTTGTATCCCAATTCGTGTAATGGAGCAGTCTTTATCAATAAAGCGGAGCTTGTTAAATTGTAATCAACTCATTGGTTTGGTTACAATGTTTATTCCTTATCTCTTTTCCTTTCTTATTTTGTTTGGAGCCTTCGCTTGTGGATTTGACAGCGGAGGGTAGTTACTTTTTTGCGGCGCCAATTCACTCTTTTCCGCAGCGAAGTACCCGTGTGGAGGAGCGCCTTGTTTTGTGTTGGACCTCCGCTACCCGTGTGGGAAGCGTTTGTTGTCGCTCTGCCTCACGGGTCTTAAATTCGAGGATCTTGCATTTGGATACTTTGCGGGACTATGGAGCTCCAGGGGGATGTTACGAATTCTTACGCGGTCTCCCCCCTGAAGTTGTCCAAGTGCCGGGATCATTACGATTTCTTACACGGTTTCTTCTTGATCGTGGTTATGGGAGGAGGTTAACGTCCGCACTCATCGTTGTTTCTAGTTTTGCTCGCGCAAATTTTATTTTGGAATAATGGAGTGTCGTGTGGGGAGGCTAGGCTTGTTTTATAGGGCTTAGGCATTTTCTCCCCCCCCCCTCCCCTTGGTTATCTTGGGTATGATGGGTCAGTCTAGTAGTGGCTTAGCGGCGAGCATTGATACCGTGTAAGGGTTCGTAATTGATGGTCTAGGCGGTGTACTTGGTTGTCCTCCTATTCGTTGGTCGGAAGCTTCGGACTAGAAACAGGCACCGGAGCTATTAACTCTTGTCCATGTGCTATCAATTCTTGGCGATGAGCTATAGTGGTTTCGGTGGCTACTTGATCTGTTCTAGCGGTTTACTTCTTGAGTCGGACCTCCGCTAGGGCGACTTCAGGTCTATTTTGCATCCACCTGTCGGAGGTTGACCTGGATGAAAAGGTCCTATGGCGGTCTGTCGGCTACACGAGGACGCGTCGGCGCCTAGCGGAGGCTTCCTTGTACGCACGGGCGTGAAGCTGTTGCCCTGCATGGTGGTGTAGCTCATCTCCTCTGTCTTCCGTATACGTGCTACCATTTGTACCATCTTCTGCGAAGATGTTAGTAGCTTCGACAGCACATTGTCGAGCATCTGTGTAATTTGTGAGTAAAAGATGTTGTAAGTATACTGAAGCTTTTGTGCTTACCCTCCTTGTTGCCTTTGTTGGTGGAGGTGTTGCCGATGCCGAGATGGGCAGGTCTTTTTTCAACTTTTTAGTTTTTGACACATGTCGTTGTGCCACCCCGATGCCTACGCTTCGGGTAGGACTTTTTTTCGAGGATTTTTGGAGACCGTTTTGTTGGTCTTTGGAGGTCATTTTTAGGTTAGAACCTCCGCGTTCTATCTGTAAAATGTCCTCTCAGGCAATTTGGTCACCTTCGTCGAATTACGTGACTGCGTTGCCAGTCACTTTCGACTTATTCTTTTATTTCTGTTTTGGGGAAATTTCCTCTTTATATTTCAGAGGATTTTACATTAGTCTCGCCTCGTTAAAAACCTCACCTCCGCTAGGAGTTCCCCTGTGAGGAAAAGAGTGCGAGACCTTGGTTGAAATGCTGTAAAGTCTAACGCTACTTGCGAGAAAGTAAAGTAGTGGCTGATCTCCGCTTATATTTCGCTGGAGATGGCCTTACACATAGTACTTGCGGAGGTTGTCCACATTCGGTGTGGTCGGAGGTGTTGCCTTGCTCATCCATCGACGGAAGGCTCCTTGCCTTGTTGTTGCTTTTGCAACGAATGGGCCATCCCACTTTGCTTGCAACTTTCCTATGGTTGAAGCATTTGGTTTTCTTTTGAGCACTAGGTCTCCGTCTTGAATGTTTTTCTTGCGGACCTTGCTGTCCCTCCATTTTTTGGTCTCCGTCTGGTATTTTTGTATGTTTTCTACGGCTTCCAACCTTGTGTGCTCAGTGTTTCTTTGGCATATTCTTCATCTTCTTCCATCTTACGCTTCATGACGCGGAGGCTTTCATGCTTCAGCTCCTCCGGGAGCATTGCTTCTTCTCCATACATGAGTTTGAATGGGGTGAAGTCGGTGGCTCGCGAGGACGTTGTGTTGTGAGACCAGATTACCTTGGGTAGTTCGATGCGCCCATTTGCCTTTTGCGGAGGTTGAGCAGGGGTTTTTGAAATTGCGGAGAATATTATTCCGTTTGCTCTCTCCACTGCTCCGTTTGACTCGGGTGGTAGGCGATGCGAAGGCTATCTTTGTTCCCATTTGGGAGCGAAATCTCGAACTTGTGCGAGTCAAATTGTTTGCCATTGTCATCGTTACCATTCTTGGTACCCCGAATCTGCAGATTATGTTACGCCAATAGAACTTGGTGATGGATTTCGATGTTATCTTCGCCGGGGGCTTCGCCTCTATCCATCCGGTGAAGTATTCCACGGCTACCACTTGCGAATTTGTTTCCTCCTTGTCTTTGTTGGTAGTGGGACCGACAATGTCGATTCCCCACCTTTGTAGTGGCCAAGTCGGAGGTATCGATTCGTTTGTTTCGCTGAAGGGTTTTTTCGGTGAGGTGCGAAGTTTTGGCAAGCCGCAAGTTTTGACGATTTCTTTGTGCGTCCTTTATATGCGTGGGCGGAAAAAACCTTGGCGGATGGCCTTTGCCGATAGTGCTCTTGGTCCGATGTGGGATCCGCAGATGCCGGCATGTATTTCTTTGAGTAGTTCTAGACCTTCACTTTGTGGGATGCATTTGAGCATTGGCGGACCAGCCCCCTTTTGAAGAGTTGGCCATCGATGAGAGTATAGTTTCTCGCCGTGCCCTCGTTGCGGTGGCCTCCGCCTCATCTTCCGGATAGCTTACGTTGTTGAGGTTATCAATTATTGCTTGTCTCCAGTCTTCGCCTTCCACCAACATGACGGTCTTGAATGCTTTTTTTCGGCGTTTCATTTCTTTGGTTTGTATGCCACATTGTAGACGGTGTTACGGGGCATGCGGAGGTTATTTGCTGTTGCTTTAGCTAGGGTGTCCGCCTCGCTGTTCCGCTCTCGTGGGATGAACTTTACAGTGAAGCCCTGGAATCTTCGCTCCAATGCTCTGACCACCGCGAGGTAGTTTACAAGCTCCGGTTCTCTAGCCATGCATTCTTTTTCCACTTGACCCGCTACTAGCATTGAATGCATTCGACTTCGACCCGGTTTTTGCGCCGTAGGCCTTTGCTTTGGCGAGCCCTAGTATGAGTCCTTCGTATTCTGCTGTGTTGTTTGTCTGGGAGCATTCTAATCGTGTGGCGAAGTATGACTTTACGCCTAGTGGTGACATTATCACCGCGGAGGCTCTCGCCCGTGTCTGCGCCCCATGCTCCATCAGTATAGACGGTCCATAGCTCCGACCGATCATTTTGTTCTTTTTGCTTGTGCGGCGTCCCATTCTCGCTACAAAGTCGGCTAGTACTTGGGATCGTATCGCGGATCCGTGTACGAATGTTATTTCGAACTGAGAGAGCTCCGCTGCCCATTTACCGATCCTTCCCGAGGTTTCCTTATTTCTTAGGACCTCCGCTAGTGGGCGTGAGGTGGGCACTATCACTTTGTATGAGTGGAAATAGTGCTTGAGTTTTTACGGATGCTATCACGAGGGCGTATGCTATTTTCTCTATTTACGTGTAGTTGATCTTGGCTCTGTGAGTGCCTCCGAGACATAGTATATTGGGAGTTGGATGAGGTGGTCATTTTCGATCTTCTCTTGAACTGCTCTTGCGCTAATGGCGTAGTCGACGCTGCGATGTAGAGGAGTATGGGTTTCTCTTAAATCGGGTATGTTATTCTTTTTAATGTTCTTGCGGATATTCTTTGAGTTTTCGAAGGCCTCCGCCTGCTCTTCTCCCCATCGATGTTTCCTCCTCCCCTTAGGGCTTGGAAGAATGGGAGGCTTTTTTTTCTGCTGACTTGGAGATGAATCTGTTGAGGGCTGCTATTACCTTTTGTTAACTTTTGTATCTCTCTCTTTGTCTTAGGCTCCGCCATGTCTCTAATTGCCTTTTTTTTTCGGATTGGCCTTGACCCCTTCGTAGAGTCGACAATATATCCGAGAACCTTCGCCTTGGTTACTCTCGAAGACACATTTCTGAGGGGTTTAGTTTGAGGCCCGACTTCTTGAGGTTTGCGAAGGTTTCTCGTAGGTCGGAGATGTGGTCCTGTTCTTTCTTGCTCATGACTATCGGATCGTCTACATACGCAATCATGTTTTTGCGTAGTTGCCCCATCGATTACTTTGCCCGTCATTCTGGCGAAGGTTGCGCCAGCGTTTTTCAAGCCCTCAGGCACTCTGACGGAGCAGTAAGTCCCGAATGGGGTGGTGAAACTAGTTTTTTCTTCGTCTTCTTTTCTTAGCCATATTTGGTGAAATCGGAATAACAGTCCAGGTGAGAACCTCCGACACCCTCGCTGCCTTATCAACAGAGGTGTCTATCCTTGGTAGGGGGTAATTGTCCTTTTTGGTTGCTTTGTTGAGATCTGCGTGAAATCTATGCACATCCTCATTTTTTGGGAGGTCTTTTTTTGGAACTAGGACAACGTTTGCCAACCGGTCGGTGTACTTGACTTCTCTAATTACTTTGGCGTCGGCGGTCTTTGGACCTCCGCTTGAGCCGCTAGTATCCTATCTTCTCGACATTTTCTGCATGCGCCGCTTCTTTCGCCTCATTTTCGGGTTGATATCTAAGGCGTGCTCGATGGTGTCTCTATCAACCCCGCGGAGGTCCGGGCTGGCGACCGGCGAAGATTTCCTTGTTTTTGATGAGGAGCTCCGCCGACTCTTTCTCTTCTTCTTCGGGTAGATCGCGCCGATTGTGACTGTGTGGTCGGGTCATCATCTATTCTTATCTTCTTGATTTTGTCTTGGCCTTTGGCGCTTGTTTGCTTTTTTTTTCCATGTGCGGTGGTTACGGACCTTCGCCTTACGCTTGTACTGAATTGACATTTACGTGCGGGCGCGATATATGGCCTTTTCTATGTTTTACGGCTTTTTCGGCTCCCATATACGGTTATAATCCCGTGAAGCTATTTGGGATTTTCATGCATAAGTACCCCATATGTATTGCGGCATTGAATTTGTTTGTGAATCCTGCGAATATTGCGTTATGCGGGGAGTAGACATCAACGATGTCGAAGGTTATGTATTCTACGCTTCGGGCGCTTTTTCATCCGCGAAGGACACCGGCGGGGTTATTTTTTCCAACGCCCGTACTTGCCTTCCACCGAATCCTATGAGTGGCGAAGTCGATGGTTGTAGCTGATTTCTGTTGAAATTCATCTTGTCAAAGGCGTTGACGAAAATTATGTCTGCGGAGCTTCGTGTCCACAAGTACTCTTTTTTATTTCCCATGTTGCTACATTTGTTTCTATTACCATGGCGTCAACGTGCGGGGTAGCTCTCGGTTGAGATCCGCTTCGAGAATGTTATAGAAGTCTTCGACCACACTCCGAATCTGACCGAAGGCTGAACCGCTACATTGTTGACCGGGCGGAGGTGGTCTCTTTTCTTTTTTGGTTTCATACTCTATTGATGAACCCCCTGCGATTGGCATTATGGTTCCGATGGATGGTAAGGGGCGTGGGGGTTGTATTGGCTTTCTAGAGTTGGCTCATTTTTCATGGGAGCTGGGTGGGGGTCCTTGCGGAGGTGGTGGTAGACTCGGTTTGAGACCGGTTGACGGGCTGCCTATTCGTATGTTGAGGCTGTCCCGTTTCGATATAGGTTAGGTCTTTGCCTCGGGTTTGAGTAAGACATGCTCGATTCGGAGGAATGATTCGCGCTGGTGGCGGAGGTGGCGAAGGTCTCCATGCTGGTAGGAAGCTGGGATAATAGGCGTTTGCCAGCGTTGATGGGTGTATTTGGTTTGATGTTAGGGAGGGGTAGACCGGGCAAAGATTTGGTGTTGGTTCCGAGCTTGCGGAGGTTCCGAGCATGTGTATGTGTAAGCATTGTTAACCTCCCTTGTTGGCTGCGGAGGTTGGTTTGTGGGGGGCTGATTGATTAGTCCTTTGAGTGCCTTATCTCTTTCTTGCTGAATGACTGGGCAATCTCTTGTATAGTGACCTTTTTCTTCGCCATGTATCGCGCAGAACTGTTTTCTTGGCCTTCTGTTCCAGTTTTTCTAGGGCCCCTTTTCTTGGTATGGCTTCCGATTGTCGGGTGGCCTTGCTCCCCGAGCATTGTCTTCTTTGGTTAGGCTCATTTGCGGATTCATTGTTAGTACTTGCTGCCCCCGAACCCGCTTGGGTTGTTCTTGCCGCGGAGGTTCCGATTGTTGGTTCCTCTTGTTGCCCTTGGCTTTCTTTGCTTGTCTATGTTTTGTTCGTCAAGTCTCTTTCGGTAGTCTTCGATCGGCCGGATCGCATTTCAAAGCGTTCCACGAGCTCCTGCATTGTTCTTGGTTTCTTTCGTGCGGTTCTCCGCGAATGGCCCAAGGCGAACCCTCGATGGCTGCGTCTATTGCCACTTGATCGGGGCGTCGGGGGGCCTTCGCCTTGAGCTGTAGGAACCTCCGGAAATAATCTTTCGGTGGCTCATTGTAGCCTTGCTTGCACCGGAATAGGTCCATGGAGGTGAGTGATTGTGCGACCCGGGCCTTTGAAATTTTCGGTATCTTGTCGCGGAGGTTTTCCCATGAATATATGGTCTTTGGGCTTCAGCATGGAGTACCGATCTAAAGCATCTCCCTTCGCGGCAATTATGAAAGCCTTCGCCAAGATCGCGTCGTTGCCACCGGCCGAGGCTACTTGCTGCCTCATAACTCATTATGAATTGATGCGGGTCTGTCTTCCCGTTGAATCTTGGGAGCTGGGTGGGCTTGTACGGTCGGCCATGGTGTCCATTTGGATCCCCCTCGATAGCGGAGATTTGGGATCGAAAGGTCTTCGATCTTGTGGGACATCATGGACGATCAGTGGGTTGGGCGAAATTTCGGGTCAATGTTCATCGCCATGTGACTCGATATGGGGATGGACGGGATGATCAGGGGTGGTTGAGTTGGCGGAGGCTGGTTAGTGAACTGCATGCTCTGGATCTCCGCCTGCAGGAGCGCTATCTGCTGTCTGATTTCGGCCACCTGCGCCGATGCCTGTTGTGATTTGAGGATCTCCGCATAAGCGGCGGCCTTTTGTCTCTTTCGGTACAGCAACTTTGTGGAGTGAGGCCCTGCGGGCGGCGCAACTCTGATAATGCGGGCGGGGACTCCACCCCCGGGCTCAGCTGTCTCTTCACCTCCGCCTGCTACTTCCTCCTCCCCTTGCTCATCATCAAGCGGAGGGTCTTCCCCCGCCGTTGCGTAGGTGCTTCTCGTGTTACGCTTGGGTCGGGTGCTCTTTGGTGGTGCCTTAGTTCTCGTGGTAGCCCTTTTCCTTTTCTGTGGAGCCATGGTTTTTCTGCTCGGGCCCCACGGTGGGCGCCAATGTTGAGCTTGGGGCTCTCAACACGAGGGGATACCTCCGCTCAGGCGGTGCCCTGAGGGAGAAGGTCTGGGGTGACTCGTGTATGGACTAGGGAATGACAATAACTGCCCATAAAACGGAATTCACCAACCTCTCTATTAGGGGAGGACTCCTCCCTATTTATAGTTTCACAATCGCTGGGGGTTACAATATTACAAATCTGCCCTCCAATATTCCAGGCATATTTCCCTACTCTTAAATATTGGGCTGGCTCATCGCGTACTTGTACATATCGCACCGCCTCTCTCCCGCTGGGCCCGTCTTGCTTGTTCTGGTCCCGGGATCAGGGGACCTCCGCGAGCTTCGCTCCATAGCTGCTGGGGCCCATTGTGATCCTGGCTCCTCGGCTAGCTCCGCCACGTGCTTTCGGAGAAAAGCGGGCGGAGGCGCCGATCTCCGCGATCTCCGCACGGTCGGGAAGATTTGACCCTGTGGAAGGGCCGTCTGGCGGAGATAGGGGCCTCCGCCTGCTCTTGTGGCGGAGGTCCGCAAGTTGTTCACCTCACCTGAAAGGGCGCAACACAACAACACAGACTTTGATCGTTAGCGTAGGCCTCCGCGTGTAGCTCCGTCTTCCGCGATCACCTCCGCTCGCTCCGCCGGGATCCATATCCCAACAATCACCTTCTACTACAAGATGGCAATGGTTCTTACCAAGATGATGGGGAGGCTTGAAAAAGTGACAAGAGATGAAGGAAGGACCTGCAGAATCGAAACAGGAAAGGGAAATAGGTGCTGGAAGGGCCGGTGTTATCAAGATCTTTTCTGGTTGAAACTAGTTTTCACTTATTCTTTGAATGTCAGTTCAGTACAGATTGTTGGAAGTATCTCTCAATCTTCTGGGATCTCAATCTTCCACCTCTAGACATGATCATTCAAGGAAGAACGGCCTTCAACTCTCCAATCTTCAGAGAGATAATCATAACAGCCTGCTGGGTGCTATGGAAATTGAGAAATAATATTATCTTCAATAATGGCAGGCCGATGGAAAACAATGTTCATAGAGGAGCTTGAGCTAGTGTGCACTAAAGCCAAGCCGATTAAAGCAAACAATATCAGCACGTGGTGCTGCCCCTGCTGCTTCTTTTTTGATTTGAGCCTGGATGCTCTGTATCATTGTACATAACCATTTTTTCATTTAATTGAAATACAAAAAAAGGTAGGGGACTCCCCTGCTGATCCTTTCAAAAAAAATGGTTGTCTTGATAGGTGTTGGCTTATAGGTTCATGTCAGGTGGAACTTGTTTAAGTGGTCTTTTGGGTCTGGTTTAGCACTGTTAATGTCTAGTTGCTTCTGAGGTGTCGTTCGCAAGTAGGTTATTTTGTAGTAGTATTTTGCAACAGTGTAAGTTCCCTGGTTCGCAAGTTCTAGTTTCTGTCGTCTGTGATGAACCCAAATGCTTTGTATTTCCGTTGGCTGGTAATGGAAATGTGTAACCCCCGATTGGGAAAAAAACACTTTTGCAGTGGCCTGCCATTTCAGGTCATTTTGCGTGTGTAGCGGCACCTTCCGATCCGAATCATCATTACGCTTTAGCACTTCTTTTCCTTATCCAAGCGACGTGCGCGTGCACATGAGCACAGTTTTTTACTGCTGCCTTATTACCCTGTGACAATAACCTCTCGGATTGCGCTGAAAGAGCCATGGCCCGATGGTGGACCAAACATGGGTTGAAGAGTAGACACTTGCATTTCCATTTCTTTAATTTATCTCTCTTTCATTCATGTTCTGCCCCCTTCGTCCTGGTAGACCTTTTGTTTTAGGCGTCACACCGGCCGGAGCACTTCATCATCGCCTATAAATTGTCGCAGAGATGGCCCTCTTGAATCAAAGCCAAGCTTGACGCTACTAGTGCTAGCACCAGACTACCAGAGCACAGAAACACCCGGTGAATACTTTGTTTTGCCGAGCCGCCGAGCGCCGGCCCGAGCCTCCCTCCCTCCTCGGGCCGAGCAGATCCCGCCTCCGACCTCGACGGCATCCAGGTGCCGCTCTCCCGGACGAGGCGGCGGAGGCCGTGCCCATGCTCGTCTGGGGCTCGTGCTGGAGCTCCGGGTGCTGCTCGGCTCCGTCGCCACGGCGATGGATGTGGTGCTGCCGCCGCCGACGACGCCGAGAAGATAAGCTGCGCCTCGGCACGTGTGGACTGTGGCGCATGCGGACTGTTGCGGGGTGCCGCTGCTGATGGCTCCAAGCGGTGCGGTTCATGGCCGTCGCCATAGCCATAGCCTTCATCGTGACCTGGTACGCCACGCCAGCCTCGTCCTGCTCTTCTACTGCCTGCGACGCTAGTCCACACCGCGTGTCTCGTGTCTGCCTCATGGGCGCGGTGATGCGGGGGATTCTACGTGCCGTTCCTTGTTGGTGCTAGATGTTGGAGACCGGTTTTCTAATCTTATACTACTAAAAAGAAGGAAGGAAAAGTAATCGCCCACCCAGCTAATGAGTCTGCCCGGCTCGAATCACCCTTTAACCGCGAACCACGCCGCATGCCGCCCGTGCGCTTTGTGCCTTCGCCTCCTAATCACCCTGCTAAAAAAAATAGTTAACCACAGCCACGCCCCATGCCGTTGCTTCCTCAGAACCAGCATCGAGCTTCCCCCCGCCCGCCTCCTAATCGCCCGTTAAAAATAGTTAACCGCAACCACGCCGCATGCCGACCAGGAGAGGCTGCATCTCGTCAAGCAGGAGCAGCAACAACTAGGCACCTGCGCGCGCTTGCGCCCATCGCGCTGTCGCCGCCGTAGCAAGTGCACTGGCGTAGTCCTCCGTGCCCTACGTCAAGGACGTCGGGACCCCATCCACGAGATCAACTACAACGTACTGCAAGGTTCTTTCATTCGTGGCTGAAAACACGGCGACATCTTTCTCTATCCACTCCGCTCCGTCCCTCCCGCACCACATCTGAGATGTTCATAACGTTTGTGAACTTTACAGAGTGCAATGCAGTTATGATTGGTTCGGAGGATTGCTAACACGAAATACTTTTGTCCATAAATGCTTATATGTTCGTGCAAGGTGCTGTGCAAGGAGTCGACGCGCCGCATCTTGGACTAGAAATTAAAATTAAGAGTTATATTTCAATTATCTTTCTTGAAGACTTACACACACGCTCATACATATAAGTTATCATAGTATTATGTTTCCGTTGCAACGCACGGGCATTTACCTAGTCTTTCTAAACAAGATCAAGAATCAAGATTGGAATGAATTTTGGTAACCCTTCAAGATGCTCTAAGGTCGACGAACATGCTCCATCAACGTGACAACGTTACATGCTTGTCACGTTTTGGAAATCCGATAGGAGTCATATTGGCTTCCTATAGCCGATAGGTACTAATTTTGCAATCATTATTTTTAAAAATCATCTTTTTCTTTGAGAAAAAAAAATCATCTACTACTACTACGCACTTGTGATCATGTACCGTCGCATATTGGATTCCCAGGTACCTCTCTCTTCACTCGTCGCCTCCTGCACAAGCCCATGAGCTTATTGGAGTATGGGCTGGTAAATGATCTAGGCCGGGAGGAGAGACTCTATCTTGCCTCGGAGATACCTGGGCCATATGGTCGAGCCGATTGCTAGGCCGCCTGTGGGCCAGCAAGACATCGGTCTCGAACTTCATCGCGTCGCCCAAGTTGCCGCTCTGCCTCGTCAGCTCTCCCTGCGCAGGTCGCGTCGTGATGACTCCGTCCTCGTTGCAACGCCGACCGACGCTGAGGCTACGGTGGCGAGCCTGCACACCGCGTCGGAGTGCCTGCTCCAGGCCGCCTCGGCGCAGGTGGTCGCAGCCACCATGGCCCTGCTGGTGCCGGCGCGGATCGTCTCGTCTTCTTCGGCAACCTGCTGGGACTGCTCCCCGCCTACCACGCCATCTCGACGTCCTGGTACGTGTTGGTGAAGCTGCCACGGCAGTGCTCATGGCCAGCTCGTCTTCCACTTCTGGGTCCTCTACTTCGTGCTGTGGCCGGCGTTTGTCGTCTGCGCCGTCGTCTCCCTCCGCTAATTAAGCAAGAGAGATCGATCACAGGATGCCATGCATTCGTGCCGGACTGCAGGTTGCTCCACCGTTGCCCGTCCATTAACTCTTGCATCAGGTTGCGTCTAGTACCTACTCCAATGCGCGTCGTACGTCGTCGACTGATCACGCGGTCTTTTCTTTTGCTCGTGTCACTGTCTCGATCATGCGATTTCTGCTGCAAGCAGGCGATGATCGATGGACGCGCACATGGCACCAAGGCCACTCATATCACTAGCTAGCTAGGCAGTCGTTGTGGTACACCCACTCCAACGCCAAGTAGTATTTCCCTGACGCGACGCGATAGGGACAAGGGGAATCGAAGCCATTGCCAGTTTCGGCTCCAACGCCGAGGAGGGCCCCGCCGCCTGCCTCTCCCGATCGATCGGGCCGGCTGGTTTTGATCGGACGATGCTACATTGCTACCGCGTATCGATCGTCGTTGCTAGCTGCCTAGACTACCGTACCTTGATCTCCTGCTCTGTGCCGGTGCCGCGTCGCGTGGGTTCTCTTCTCCTCAGTCCTCGCCCGCGCGACACGTACGACGCACTTTTGTTCTGTGACGAGTGAGGACCAGGATGATACATGAGGGAGCTCTCCATCATCATTCTGCAGCGCCTCGATCTCCACCCTCCCTCTTTGGTTGTTTCTTATCGTCGAGAATCCTGTGTACTAATCGTACGAGACAAATAAAGTATTGTAGGCGCATTGCAGTATTTAACATTAACAGGCCAAGACATATCGTTTTCGGTTAACAAGGTTTGCCCGTTCTTACACTCACCACAACCACAGTTTATTGGGAAGTTGTGAAAAAGAATCTTAAGATATGTCAGAGGAACAATCGGGTTTGGCCTTAAAATTACAAAACCTGACTCCATGAGAGTGAGTTCTTTTGCAGATGCATATTGGACAAGGTGTCCCCATGACAAATGTTTTTTTCGAATACACAAAGGTTTGCGCATCTTTTTTATATTAAGTAGAAAAACAGTGAAGTTTACAACGACGCGCCACAAATGACGCACTAGGGGGAACGGAGTTATGCAATCAGTTCAGCCCTTCGTGGCGGAAGGAGATCAAGGCGCTATTACTTTCGCTAATCGAACTATCTAATCACCACCAACGATCAGGGCGGCGGCTAGCACGGCGCCCCTCGGCCGCCTCGGCCTCTCTCCTGTGACGATCTGTCGCGATCGCCTCCTTATGAAAGGGGATGGGGATCCTCAAGGCGGTTGTCGGTAGGCCTCCTTTTTCGTATTTGAGGGCTCCCTACATCTGTCGATGAATCCCAACCGCTGCATCGCCAAAAATCTCACCACGTTTACTTAACCGTGAGGCGCGAGAGCGGCTGGCGGCGATCCTCTTGTTGCGGTCGCGGCAGCGTTGGCGATGGCGACTACGCGCTGGAAAGACAACAACGGCGGCGGCGCCTTTACGCAGCACCCTGCCTCTTTGCGAGTCGCGGCACCCGATGACAAATGGTTAACCAAGATATGATAATTGTCTACAAATCATCTAATACTCACTTCCATAGAAAACTTAATTAAGGACATGATATGACATCAAGAATAATTAAGTCCGTCATATCATGTCCTTAATTAGGTTTTCTATGGAAATGAGTATTAGATGATTTGTAGATAACTATTATGTCTTGTTGCTATTAAAATTTTATAGCCATTGGCCTTATGGTTTACAAATGACAGTTGTTTAAGTGGTGAGTTTCTCTCCCCTCGGTGTCCACCGGCTAAATTACATCAAACGACGGTGTGTTCGGCAAATATGGAGAAAGGCGATGTCCTCCAGCCAAAGAACGTCACTTTGGGTGTCCTACATACAAATGTCCAAAAAAAAGTTTCATAGCAATTCACATAAGCACCAATATATAGGAAAAAAAAGCCAACAACTACTTGGGACTGCTGACAGGTTACAAACACTATTTACTGAGACCACATTTTATTGAAGAAAAAGCCAACAACAATAACAACAAAAGCATGCATGTCACATTCATGCGACCACATTTTTTAAAAAAAAAAGCATTCATATTTTGAAGGAGATCATAAGAAGCACTGACTTTTGTCTACAAACAAAGGCATTCAGGAGTTGTTGTCAAATTTGTATTTATCGCCTACAAATAAAACATTAGCTAATCTTGGACGGACTTAATGCACTGACTTTCGTCTTGATATGTATTTTTTTAACCTCCTATGATTCTGATGCCTGAAATCCAGTCTGCAAAGCAAATGAATTTATCAGAAAAGGGGAGTCGATTGAACCTCTAGGTCCATTGCCAACGACTCAACGAGGTACAGTACAGGTCCTCCTGATCGGTACAGCATTTACTCCAAAATGCCTGCGATCGTTTCACGCGGTAACACGTCTCCTAGCTACCACTGGGGTATTGGTATTGCTTTCAGCTGAAGCCTTTCCGGATTGAGCTTGGATCGGACTGACTGAGAGTCGTGGGGTATTCTTCTCCTGATCCTGCACCAGCATCACCTTTCCCCTTCGCCGGCGGGCTACACGACGCAATTTCCAGGAAGCTTCCCGGATCCCCACCATGGTACGTACACTTAGCACACTACGGCGACGCGGCGCGTCGCTCGGCACGGCCACGGCTCTATATATACGTTCGCGTCGCATTGCCTGGCATTCGCAGACGATCGAGATCGAGAGGCGGTAGCTAGTTGCACGGCACACACTACCAGTGTACAAGATCTGTACTCCTGTAGTCAGTTTGGATTGGAAGGAGTTGGTTGTTCAGCGAGATGGACCATCCTCGTGCTGGGAGCATCAGTGCTGGAGGTACGTGTGATTTCCATCTCATCTCTCCATCCCTCTGATCGTCGACGACGAACATGTTCTATCCATCCTTGCAATGCACGTCGATTGTCGTTGCTTTAATTTGCCACTACTACTCGCTACTCAGGTCAGCCAGCAGGGGCGACTCTGGTGGTGTCCGTGGAGGCCACCGCGCCGGCAGCAGCTGGCGCACTGGTGGCGCCCGTGGCGGTGGCGGCACAGGCACCGCCGACGTGGATCAGCCGGCCGAGCGCGCGTCTGGTGTGGCTGTTGGCGGTGGCCCTGTTCCTCCTGGGATGCGCCGAGGCCGGGTTCGCCTTATACTACATGATCCACCCCTCGGTACGCGCCGTTCAATTGCTTCTTCTTTCTTGGGTCCAAGGGAGGGCGGCGGTGATTGTGGGTAAATGATCATATCAATCGTCAACTACATACAGGGGACCAAGGCCTGCGCGCCGACGACCGGTGATGCTAAGGCGCCGGGCCGTCTGAGTCTGGGCTTCGTCATGCAGCTGCTCGCAGCCATGTTGGCGGTGTCCGGGCCGGCGGCGCCGTGGTCGCTCGCCGTCTATGGCACCGTGATGGGGAGCCTCACCGCCTACTACTTACCCGCCAGCGACGTGCTCTGGCTGCTCGTCGCTTGCGACGGCGAGCTCGCCTTATTCTTCTGGCTCTTGTACGTCGTCGTCTTGCCGGCATTCACCATCGGCGCCATCATCTGCTACCTCGAGCGAGGAAGCTCGCACGTCCATGCCTGCAGGTTGCTCGGAGGATTGATTGATCGGCCGTACGTCTAGCTTGACGGCGGTATGCATCTCAGCACAACCTACTGACAAATGCAGAGGGCGATGGTGATTTGGAGCAGAATTAGGGGTCCCTGTTATGTCTTTAGTTCCTGTGTCATGCTTTATGCTACCTAGATGTGGGTTTTGGATGTCCTTGCGGTTATTTGTGTGGGTAGTATCGGGGTTGATGTTATCTCCTACGTTGCTTTCTGAAGTGTTTTTTGCTTAACTCTTAAAACTCTATGTTGTGTTCCGACTTTCCGTTGATCTTAGTGGAAAGGAAATAGGGAAACCCCGTGTTCAAGAAAATGTTAGCTTCCATCAGACTTAATTAAATATTACCTTACAATAATTTACACAGCTCATATATATGAATTTGTCAAAAAGAAAAACAGACGGGCACGTACACACGCTGCTGCAATCTCGCTCGACCACATCGATCCTAGCATTATTCTGTTTTTCAAAAAGAAGAACAGAAGTGATAGATAGAGGGAGAAGGCCGCCTTGCCGGTTTCAGTCGAGAGGTCCCCGCCGCCTGCGCCCGCAAGTCTTTCTCTTGCTTAATTGTGTCACTATCTCTCGATCGGCGCCATGCATGCGATTTCTGCTGCAAGGCCGGCGATGCACGCACATGCACATGGCCACTAGGCAGTAGCTAGTCCATCATTGTGGTTGGACGCCATAGACGACGGAGGGAGGAGGGGAATGCCATTGCCGGTTTCAGCTTCAAAAAGGCCCTGGGGCGTCACAAGCTGCCATGCCTGATGCAGGGTGCACGACTACTACCGTCGTTCATACTGGATCGCATACATCAATGATGCATCATGAGTCCCTACTCGCGCTACACGATGCAATTTCCACGATGCTTCCCGGCCGCGTTCCCATCGTACGTACGTACACCTTGGCACACTGCGGCACTAGGGCGTCGCGGCGCGCCGTCGCTCGGCACGGCCACGGCTCTATATATACGCTCGCTTCGCTCAGCCATCCCATAGCCCTTGCCTGGCAGACGCACGCAGTGCTGCTAGGCTGCTAGAGCTAGTTCCACGTCACACTTCCAGTGTACAAGACCTGTACTCCTGTAGTCAGTTTGGATTGGACATTGGAGGGGGAGTTGCTTGGTTGTTCTGACGACGGCAACCGAGATGGATCATCATGGTGCTGGAGGTATGTGTGATTTCCAAGCATCTCTCATCTCTCCATCAGTCTGAATCGTCACGACGACAAAGCAACTAGTTCTATCCATACACAGGTCAGCCAGCAGCAGGCGGGGTTGTGGTGGTTCCCGTGGAGGCCGCCGCACCGGCAGCAGCAGCAGCACCGGCAGTGGCAGGGACTTGGCCGGTGTGGACAAGGGTGAGCGCGCGCGTGGTGTTGGCGGCGGCCCTGTTCCTCCTGGGATGCCTGACGTCTGGGTCCTGCCACAGAAAATGACCTGGTTGCCCTTCCATCTATTTCTCTGTCTCCACCTCGCTGACCTGTGGCCCACCCGTCAGCTCTGTTGTTCCCCTCTTAGGGCGTCCACAATGGTAATAGCTAAGTACTAGCTACGTAAGTGGGTCGACGTGGAGGTGAGAGACAACAACAAAGACTATTTTATATCGGTGGACCCACATGCTCTCTCACGTGTTCTTGGGCTCACGTGAATAGCTTCTAGCTATTTGCATGTAGCTAGTGACTATTCTCTCCTACTTTTTTCCATGCCACGTCACATCTAGATAGCAAAATAGCTAACCATTGGGGACGGCCTTAGGCTCTTCCGTCACTGCAAGTGGGCTCCGCCTACGCCACGACCGCATCTTGGCGGAGGAAGGAGCTGGACTGCGGCGCCCCCTAGGCCGCGGAGACGGGAACAGAACTATCGCGGGTTGGGGTCTGGGCCGCTGCGTGGCGTGATCGGAAGGCAGCTGTGTGGCGGCGGCATTGCTCTCTTCCTCGAAACTGCGGCAGCAATAGCAAAGCTCCTGGCTCCTTGCAGCGCCGAGGCGGCCCGCGGCCCTAGCGGCAGGGCGCACGCACACAGCGCACGCGTGGTCTGGCTGGCGGCACGCGGTCCTTGCCCTGCGGCGTTGCGCTGCGTCCGCCCGGCCCGCGCTCACGCCGTGCGCGCGGCTGTCGCCCTGCTGCGCGACTGGCCGGAGCCCGCGGCCGTCCCTGCAGCGACCGGCAGCCGACCTGGCGTCCGTTGCAGAAGGTCCCGCGTGGACTTGCCTTCGCGTCTGGCGAGTATGCAACCAAATCAGCTGGGGATAAGAATTCAAGAAGCGCCGTGTGTGTGTGTTTTTTTTGCCTAAAAACAAATCTGTACCGGAAGGGTGTTGCGCTTTGAATCTGAGTCGGAATCAAAATTGTTGACGATTTGTGAATGTGAATCCAAAGCCAAGAGCAAGAGCGGCGGCATGCAGGCAATGTGCTCCAACTCTGAGCCCGCGCCATCAATACCCACGGCGAGCGAATAGAATGGTGTGGGTGAAAAAAAAATTCTCAAGGCGAGGATATCTGTGATAGATTCATATTTTGGAAGAGAAGAGATGGATGAACGCCTCGTCGGCCGCTGGTGTCGATGGAGGACGGGAAGGAATCGTGAGCCGACGCTCACCGCTGACCACTGCTGTAGACAGAGGGCGGTGCTGGATGACGCCAGCGTGCTGCGACAGTTCTCTGGCGGCGAGGCGCCGTTGACTTTCTGGCGGCGGCGCACCGCCTTCTGGGTGGGGGTGGACTCGTAGCACCACCTCGCCGGCGACCGGCTCCGCGGTGCGCTTAGCTGGAGCAGGGTGCAGGGCCACGGATTGTACGAGGAGGAGCAGGCGCAAGGCAGGAACCGATCTGGTGGCCGGCTTCGTGCGTTCCTGGCGCTCGCTAATTAACGCCGCGCTCCTGCATTTCCTGCGCAGTTTCGAGCGCGCGGGTGGCGGCGTTGGCGGACAGGGGAGGGCGAAAGCGGCGGTCTGGGTGCTTTGCACTCGGGTCACCGCAATATTCGTGGCGAGGGTGGCCACGCTGGTGCCGCTGCCGGTCGGTGTATTCTTCCCGTCTGGGCGACGGCCGGCTGTGGCTTCTGGTTCTGGGCGCTGTTTATTAGTCAGTAACGAACGAGGCTAACTCAGAAATGATTAACTTTGTTCCATAAAGGGAAAAGGAAAAGGAATAGGAAATTTGCATTATACGTCCATGATTCACTATCTCATGTACAATCACAAGGGAAACAAAGAAAATCAAGCGAAACTAAAGGCTTGTTGTTCATGTTTGTATATTCAACAGGTCTGGGGCGTTGCCAGTTGCCAGCGATCTTGTTGCGGATCCCTGGGCGAGGCATGTAAGGAAGGAAGGCGTGCAGATCATGATGATCGATCGACCCCGGTTGATGTTTGTATATTCAACAGCTATCACTGCCCCAGTGCCCCTGCGTGGCAGCGTGACCGCGGGCGAATGCATGCACGAACGAAAAGGAGCATCAGGATTCCGAGGAGGGTGTAGGACACGAAAACGAGCGCCGCCGAGTCCGAGTCGCGCCGGCTGTCGTAGGTGTCGAGCGCCGTGTCTTCACTGGCCTCTCTTCACTGGTTGCCTCCTGCACAAGCCCATGAGCTTGTTTGAGTATGGGCTGGCAAAGGATCTTGCCTCGGAGGTACCTGGGCCAGATGTCGGGTTTGCCTCACCCGTTGCCTACAGTGAGTGCGATGGTCGAGCCGATTGCTAGGCCGCCCGCCTGTGTCGTCTCCCTCCGGTGATCGGGCGAGCGAGAGAAGACAAGATGCCATGCATTCGTGCAGGACTGCAGGTTGCTCCACCGTTACGTTGCCCGTCCATTCTACTGATCACGCGGTCTTTTCTTTTGCTCGAGTCACTGTCTCGATCGGCGCCATGCGATTTCTGCTGCACATGGCACAGGCCACTCATATCACTAGGTAGGCTGTCGATGTAGTACACCTAGCTATATATACACATGGATTCGACGCCAAGTATTTCACCAGACGCGATCGACGCGATAGTTGAGGGAGAGCGGCAAGGGGAATCGAATCCATTGCCAGTTTCGGCTCCAACGCCGATCGAGGGCCCCGCCGCCTGCTGCGGTGCTGCCTCTTCAGATCGGGCCGGCTGGTGTGCTATACCGCGTATCGATCGTCGTTGCTAGCTGCCTATACTACCCTACCTTCATCTCCTCAGTGTCCTCATCTCTCTGCCCACGCGCGACACGACGCACTTTGCTCTCCATCGACCATCATCATACTGCAGCGCCTCGATCTGTTTGGTTGTTGCTGATCGTCGATAATCCTGTGTACTAATCGTACGAGACAAATAAAGTAAGGAAGTATTTAACATTAACAAAGACAAGACATATCGTGTTCGGTTAACAAGGTTTGCCGGTTCTATACACTGATCACGACCACAGTTCATTGGGAAGTTGTGAAAACAATCTTGATATGTAGTGTCAAAGGAACAATCGGCTGGGTTTGGCCTTAAAATTACAAAATTTGACTCCACGAGAGTGAGTCTTTTTGCAGATGCAGATTGGACAGGGTGTCCCGACGACAAAAAAGTTAACAGGAGGCATAGTTGTATTGGAATCCCACTTTTTGCCAAGTGTTTTTTATTAGGGACTCGACAAAGACCCTCTTTGAAAGTGTCAAATTAAAAACGTTTGGCAAAACAAAAAACACTCAATAAAGGTGGTTTCGCCAAGTGTTTTTTTTCGCACTCGACAAAAAAATATGTATTTTGTTGAGTGTTTTTTTTTCCCGCACTCGGCAAAGATGTATTCAAAATGTATCTTTTTTAAGCTTACCACAAAATGAATATTTGCCGAGGGCAAAAAAAGGCACCGGTAAAATGCTTCTTCGCCGAGTGCTTATTTCTTCGTCTTTGTTGGGTGTCTTTTTTGGCACTTTCGACAAAAGATACATTTGAATTTTCATTGCTTGACTTGGCCACTGATTTTCTTTTAGGGGAATTTAGCGTGTAGGACACTGTAAAAATGCGTAATTTGCTGGAACACACCGCAAACGGCGAAATATGTTGGGTACCATTATAATTTTGTGCTCCTTTGCTGAAATACACCGTAGTTCATTCTATGCAACTACCAAGGAGTTGTCGTCAAATTTGTAGATTTTTATCGCCTACAAACAAAACATTAGCTAACCTTGGACGGACTTAATGCACGACTTTCGTCTAGAGATGTATTTTTTTAACCTCCTATGGTTGTAATGCCTGAAATCCAGTCTGCAAAGCAAATCACTTTATCAGAAAAGTGGAGTCGATTGAACCTCTAGGTTCATTGCCAATAACGACTCAACGAGGTACAGTACACGTCCTCGTCGCTACTGCATTTACTCCAAAATGCCTGCTGTCACGCAGTAACGTCTCCTAGTCCTAGCTACCACTCGGGTATTTGCTTTCAGCTGAAGCCTTTCCGGTTTCAGCTCGGATCAGACTGGGAGTCAGTCGATCGTGGGGTATTGTTGTCGTGAGCCAGCATGACCTTGCACTTGACTCGATGGCGCGCTACACGATGCAATTTCCACGAAGCTTCCCCGCCGGCGGCGTTCCCATCGTACGCGTACACTTGGCACACTGCGGCACCACGGCGTCGCGGCGCGTCGCTCGGCTCTATATATACACTCGCTTCGCTCGGCCATCCCCTGGCACTGGCAGACGATCGAGATCACGAGATCAGGAGAGGCAGTGCTAGCTAGCTAGCTAGTTCCACGGCACACACTTCCAGTGTACAAGACCTGTTCTACTGTAAGTTTAGATTGGACATTGGAGGGAGGGAGGGAGTTGGTTGTTCTGAGTTGTGACGACGACCGATCGAGATGGACGATCCTCGCGCAGCTGGGAGCAGTGCTGGAGGTACGTACAGTACGTGTGATTTCCATCTCATGCCTCCATCCATCATCTGATCGTCGACGAACTAGCTTTAAACAGCCTTTATTTCCCAGCTTGTTGATCGATCGTTGTTTTACTTTGCTACTACACTCACTCAGGTCCGCCAGCAGGGTCGTCTGTGGTGGTGCCCATCGACATCGAGGCCGCCGCGCCGGAAGCACCACCAGCAGCACCGCCAGCGCCAGCGGCAGGGCAGGGGGGCACGGCGGACACGTGCGTCTGGCGTTGGCGGCGGCTTCACGTTGTGCTCGGCGTCCATCACGTGCACGCCGTCCGCAGCAGCACGGCCGCCGGCCTGCACCAACCTGAACGCGCGTCTGACGGTTGCGGCGGCACTCTTCCTCCTGGGATGCGCAGCGGCAGGGCTCGCCTTCTTCGCCATGATCCTACCCGCGGCCGACTCGAGCTCCCACCTCCTGGTACGTTCGCTTCGCTTCAATTCTTGTCAACTGCTACGCACTGCACATATGCTACACTACACCGCCATGAAATCTCTCCTAAAACCGGGCCTTGGTGGGCGGTGACGACTGCAGGTGAAGGCCTGCGCGCCGGCGACCGACCTGCGCACCGCGTCGGAGTATCTGCTTCTGGCCGCCTCAGCGCAGGTGCTCGGTGCCACCATGGGCCTGCTCGTGCCGGCGTGGCCGTTCGCCTTCTTGGGCTGCCTGCTGGGATGGCTCACCGGCTACCGCGCCCTCGACGTCCTCTGGATGCTCGTCTCCTGCCACGGCAGCACTGCCCACGGCGCCCTCGCCTTCCATTTCTGGCTCTTCTTCGCCATGTACTGCGCGGCGCTGCTGGTCATCGGCTGCGTCATCTCCAGGCGCTGATCGAGCGAGATCACAAGCTGTGCTACCTGCCATGGATCGGATCGACCGGCCGTTCCACCATTATAGCATCTACTAGTAGTGCATACTGAGTAGATCGCATATGCATCGTTTCATCCTATATATCTAGCTTGAGTACTAGTCGTCTGGATGATTGTTTCACCCACCTACTTTCTGTCGATCTGTCGCCCTATATATATGATCTAAGCAAGTATACGGATTAGTAGCTAGTATTATGGTTGTCTTGAGTCCTATATATACGAACATTAATGTTGTTTGGAACTTTGGTTTGTTGATGTGTTTGTGTGGCGTCGTCGTTAATGACTGGTTTTCATCATCTTCTAGCTGCTAGTTCATTGCACTGCATGCCGTGGCTGTCTTTGGCGGTGCGCACGGACCGCAGGCGACGTCGTCGTGTGTGATAAAAGCAGCCCCCGGCCAGACAACCAGCACATACACAAATTGCTTAGCTTTTGCATCTGAGGAGCGTGGAACTGTGAAACAGAGCAGGGCTGCCAGAGCGAGTGTGTGTGCAAGGCGATCGTGTAATAAACAAGGTCGGCTGCAGCGAGATATACACATACACTAACACTACGTACGCGTGCGCGTACAGTACGCGTCCTCCTACGTAGTATCGATCCACTGCTCTCGTCGACCGACCGGGTTCTGCCCTCCTTATAGCTACCTGCATTTTCCCTTCAATGTATGAGATACATCTATCGTGTCACGCCGGTATCGCATTTGCGTTTTGCTTGTCTTTGTCTCAGCACCATATATGCATGCGCATGTAACAATGCAAATGCACCGCGTCGATCAGAATTGGCAACATCAAACCAGCAAAAGCCTTGTACGATCGAGAAGACTTTCCGATTTCAGTTCGGATCGATTGGACGGGAGGCACGCGTAGTAGCTAGCGAGGGTGTTAGTTGTAGTCCTACAACCCTATACGAGTAGCTAGGCAAGATAAAGACACTAGTACCTAAAAGCTTTTTGTGGCGGGCAAAAAAACTTGCGTGACGGGCATGGCGCCCGCCGCTAACGCAAGGTCACAGAAAATGGAGCAAGCACCGTGGCGGGCAGCTTGTGCCCGTCACGGTTAATAAAAAAATAAAAAAAAAAAACCCAAGCCCGCTGGACCCGGATCTGGGCCTCGCTGGGCCCCATCGCGCCGCCGCTGCCGGATCCGCCACCGGCTCGCGCGGATCCGCCACCCGCTTCGCGGAACCGCCGCCCGGGAGGGCCGAGATCCCCACCCGCTGGCCTCAGCGTGGATCCGCCCGTGCGGCGCGCGCTGAATCCGCCACGCGCGTGTCGCGCCGCCGCCCTCCGCTGGATCCCGCCGGGAAGCGCCCGCTGGATCCACCGGAGCCACCGCCGCTTTTCCAGCGTGGACGGCGCGCCCGAAAGCGCCTCTTGATCCGCCGGCCGGCGCTTCGGCGTGAACCCGCCGCCCGACGCCAGCGTGGATCGGCCGAACGTGCGCGTTTGCCTCCGCCGATCCGCCACCGGTGCTCCTCCGCCGCCGCGCCGGTGCTCCTCCCACCCGTGCGCGCGCCGTCGGGGAGGGAGGTGTGGGGAGAGGGGGCGCCGCCGGGGAAGGGAGAGGTCGGGGGCGCCGCGCGGGGAGGGAGGTGTGGGGGAGAGGGCGCCGCCGGGAGGGAGGTCGGGGCTCTCGCTCTCGGGCGCCGCGACGAAGGGAGAGAGCGGGGGATGGGAGCGGCCCGGGAGAGAGTGGAGAGTGGGGGATGGAGTGAAAACCCTAAGTTGGTGTATTTATATCGAGGCGGATAGCGGGCCTCGCCCTTTAAGATGCCCGCCACGGAAAGATTTTTTTTGCGTGGCGGGCACCTTAACACGCCCGCCACGGAAAAGATTTTATTTTGCGTGGCGTGCGTGTTAAGGTGCCCGCCACGAAATAAAAAATCTTTCCCGTGGACGGGCAAAAAAACGCCCACCACGTAAAAAAGACGGGCGTGGCGGGGTATTTTTCCGTGACGGGCAAAAAAAATGCCCGCCATTTTAAAAAAGATTTTGCAAGTGCTCGCAAAATCATTTCGTTACTAGTGAGAGCCACATCGCCGCTTGGACAATATGACGGCCAGCGGATGGTCGATCTGGTGTACGCACACCAAGGGAATCGTTGCCTTGTCACGCGAGTCGCGTCCACCAATAGACGACGCTGGCAGCAGCTGGCCGCGGGCCGGGTGATTACCATTACGGAATGCTGTCGTTTTCAGCTCGCATGATGCGAAGTCGCTATATATGGCCATCGGGCCGTGCCGGACGGCCCGGCGGCCCGGCCCGCCATCGTGCGCACCGGGCCATCGTGCCTACCGGGCCGTGCCTTGGCGTGGCAGCGTGCGGCCTCGGCCCCAAAACCGCGGCCCATGGGCGTTTTTTTGGGCGGGCCGCCGTCGAGCCACGGCATTTTGTCCGTGCGTGCCCGCCCAAGGCCCATGAGGAAAAAAAGACTCACATATTCTCGCGTGCCTTCTCTCTTTTCCCCTCCGGCTCTCCCATGGCGCTCGCCGTCGGCACATCTCGCCGCCCAAGATTCGGTGGCCGGCTCGGCTCCTCTCCCTCCCACGACATGGATCCGGCGGAGCACCACAGATCGAGGGGTGCAGCAGCGGTGGTCGAGTGGGCGTCGCCGGTCAACGCCGAGTGCGGCGCCGCTCCCTCGCCGTCAGGGCGAGTTGCGCTGTCCTCGGCGGCGGCGGGAGCCGATGCGGCGGCCCCGGCGGCGCGGTTCGAGCCGGTGCGCGGCGGCGATGGAGGACGGCCTCGGGCTTCGGTGTGGCGGCGATGGATGGCGGCCGTGGAGCTCTTGACCGGGCGGCGGCGCCCGGCGTGGCTCTCAAGTGCTTCGTCGGCTCGGGGTCCTCCTCGGCGAGGTGGCTTCATCATCCTCGTCGCTTCGTCCAGCCTCCGCGTCGCGCTCCTCGTCGCGCTTCGGCCGCCAGTCTAGCCAGCGGCGACCGCCGATCGATGGGGAATCGGGGATGGGCGATTAGGCTGACCGGAGGGGATTAGCGTGCTTAGGTCATGTGGGGGTGTGATTGCAACGGGCCGTCATCGGGCCGCTTTTCGACTCGGGCCGTGCCCGTGCCCGTACACGGCTGAGGCGACGGCCCGTGCACGGCACCGTGCGTCGGGCGGGCCGACGCGCACGGGCGATCACCGGGCGGGCCGATGGTCGTCGTGCCGTGCCGGCTGGCTGTGGGCCATGCCGACGGCCCACGGGCTGCATGGCCATATATACGAGTCGCATCCGTTCGAGGGGTCCCCGCTTCCCATCCCGCCCCCGGCCCCGCCGCCTCTCCCGATCGGGCTTTGGGCGGTTGCTACGGCCTCGTCGAGGCGGAGGACGGCGTAGCGACACGTGCGAGACGACGACGAGCGGCACTTGGTGGCACGGCGAGCGTATATACAAGCTCGCTTCGATCTCCGTCTGGTACTACTGCGGCGCCGGCGAACTTGAGAGATCGACGCGATTACCGACCGATCTAGTTCAGTTTTTGCGCCCGGTCGACGACGGTAGGGAAGGATAGATCTTTGGTACATCGAACTCAGCTCCATCTATCCACACCCCTCCCTTCGATCGATCTCGGCCGGTTGCTTCAATTAAATCCGTCTTGCATGCATGTTCACAGATGCGCCGATGCCTGTAGAGAGAGAGGTGGCGGTTCACGTGGAGCCGACGGCCGTGCTTTCGCTAAACATCAACCCTCGGCGGGGCAAAGTTTATCTTTGCCGAAGCGTGGCGATGGGACGGAGCACCCTTGAGGTTTGCATTACTCGTCGTACATTGATTTACACGCCTATTATGCCTACATTACTGAAAACGCTGAACTTAAATGTTGCGGTGCTCAGATAGAACAAGAATGCACCTTCATGAGGAGCAAGCCCAACAGCTAGCGAGCATAACTTACTAGGTTCCTTTCGACGAGAGGTGGTTTGGACACGCCGCCTACGCTCCTCGGTCCGGCCGCTCCACTGCTTCCAACTGAACTCACTCCTGTGAGTATGATAGCAAAGGTTTCGTTTGTGGTAGTTCGTTTGTGGTGTTCATCTACCAAGTAATCAAGTCTAACAATTGCAATCTTGCCTCGTAGCCTGGATCATCGGCCGGTTCAAATCAGCCCCCTGATGGTGGCGAGCAAGTCTTCCTGTCGCCTCAATCGCAGATCCCGCCTTTCCCACGGACCTGCCCCGTAGGTTTGTTTTTCATTTAGTGGATGATGTCGTGAGACTTGTGGACTTCTCGGACTTGTGGTTAGACTTGTTCCGAGACTTGTGGACTTCGGAGTTGTGGTTAGATTTTTTTTCGAGACTTGTGGACTTGTGGTTAGGCATGTGGATTTGTGAACGGACTTGTGGACTTATGGACATATGCAATATATGTGTTATGGATGACAAAATGTGACAAAATGTGCGATATATGTCATCTGTGTTGCAATGGATGTGATATATGTGGTATTTGTGTTATATGTCTTTTGTCCGTTAAGATGGAAACGTGGGATACCTATATCCCAGGGTATCCCTAGATGAACACAATCCAAGGGCAAAAGCCCACCAACGGCCTAGCCCAGCCCACGACCGAGTCAGGGCAAAGTCAAGTCCGAGCTCGACGCCTCGAACGAGCTCAGGACGGACGACGAGCTTGCACGCCTCAGATGCGAGCCCGAGCTCGCCTAGCGAAGGCGCGACAAGGAGCTGGTTTTATGAGAGCAAGGGATAGTGATTTTACATGAAGTGGTGCATGAACTGCATTCATCTAAACAGAAAGGCCTAATCCGTAAAATTGAATTTGAAAAGGCCTATGATTAGGTTAGGTGGAATTTTCTAGAACAAATCATTGGTTGGGAAAGATTTCCCAGATAAATGGGTGAACTGGGTTATCAAGACTGTAAAAGGGGTCAAGTTTGTATTATTAATGTAAATGGAATCAAAAGATACACTTGCTAGTATATTGTAGGCGCATTGCAGTATTTTTTTAACATTAACAAGACAAGACATATCGTTTTCGGTTAACAAGGTTTGCCGGCTCTTACACTGACCACGACCACAGTTCATTGGCAAGTTGTGAAAAGAATCTTGATATGTGTCAAAGGCCGGAACAATCAGGTTTGGCCTTAAAATTACAAACTCTGACTCCATGAGAGTGAGTTCTTTTGCGGATGCAGATTGACAGGGTGTCCCGATGACAAAAAGGTTAACCGCATGCATCATTATATTTGAATCCCACTCTTCGCGAGTGGTTTTTTTAACAACACTCGGCAAAACCCCTCTTTGAGAGGGCCAAATCAAACACAGATGGCAAAAAAAAACTCAATAAAGGTGGCTTTGTCGAAAGTGTTTTTTTTCCTGGCACTCGACAAAATATGCATTTTGCTGAGTGTTTTTTTGGCACTCGGCTAAGATGTATTCGAGTCCTTTTTTCGCTTACTTAAAAAAATAAATCTTTGCCAAGTGCTAAAAAAGGCACTGGGAAAAAAATACGTCTTTGTTGGGTTTCTTTTTTTGGCACTTAACAAAAATACATTTTGCCGTGTGCTTTTCTTTTCGCACTCAGCAAATCAGTTTTTCAAATCACATTTTGAGGCCCTAAACAAAACATTTAAGGAGTTGTCGTCAAATTTGTAGATTTTTATCGCCTACAAACAAAACATTAGCTAATCTTGGACGGACTTAAAACATTTTAACCTCCTATGGTTGTAATGCCTGAAATCCAGTCTGCAAAGCAAATCACTTTATCAGAAAAGTGGAGTCGATTGAACCTCTAGGTTCATTGCCAACGACTCAACGAGATACAGTACGCGTCCACTTCCTCGCTACTGCATTTACTCCAAAATGCCTGCGATCGTGTCACGCAGTAACGTCTCCTAGCTACCACTCGGGTATTGCTTTCAGCTGAAGCCTTTCCGGATTGAGAGCTTGGATCGGACTGACTGAGAGTCGTGGGGTATTGTTGTTCTCCTGAGCCTGCACCAGCATCACCTTTCGCCCGCGCGCTACATGACGCAATTTCCACGAAGCTTCAACGATCGCTCTATGTACACTTGGCACACTACGGCGACGCGGCGCGTCGCTCGGCACGGCCACGCGCGGCTCTATATATAGAGCTCGCTTCGCTCGGCCATCGTCCCCTTGCCCTGGCCTGGCAGACGACGAGAGGCAGTGCTGGTAGCCAGCTAGTTCCACGGCACACTTCCAGTGTACAAGACCTGTAGTCAGTTTCGATTGGACATTGGAGGGGAGTTGCTTGGTTGTTCGGAGTTCGGCAACCGATGGACCATCCTGGTGCCGGAGGTACGTGTGATTTCCATGCATCTCATCTCTCCATCCGTCTGATCGTCTCGACGACCTTTTCCCATGTCGCTTGAATTTCCCACTCGCTACACAGGCGGGGTTGTGGTGGTGCCCGTGGAGGCCGCAGCACCGGCAGCGGCAGGGGCGTGGCCGGTTTAGACTAGGGCGAGCGCGCGCGTGGTGTTGGCGGCGGCCCTGTTCCTCCTGGGATGCGCCGCAGCCGGGCTCGCCCTCTTCACCCTGACACTCCCCCGGCCGACTCCCTCCTGGTACGTTCGCTAGGTTGTCTCAAGTCTGCTACTGCTACACCTACACTAGCAATAATCTTGCTCCATTTCGTCTGAAAATTTCCTCCATTCTAAATTAAACGGTTCTTTTGGTTTGGTTCTTGAATAATTACTGTAAATTGGTTCTTCTTTCTTGTATGTGTATCGGACAATCCAAGGACGATGTGTATGTAACCTAACTGATGCATGTTTGGGGCAACACTGCAGGGGAAGGCCTGCGCGCCGCCGACCGACGCTGAGGTGACGAGCCTGCGCACGGCGTCCGAGTGCCTGCTCCTGGCCGCCTCGGCGCAGGTGGTCGTGGCCACCATGGCCCTGCTGGTGCCGGCGCGGATCGTCGCCTTCTTCGGCAACCTGGTGGGAATGGTCACCGCCTACCACACCACCGACGTCCTGGTGAAGCTGGTCGCCAGCTGCGACGACGACAGTGCTCACGGCGATCTCGTCTTCCACTACTGGTTCCTCTTCGTCCTGCTGTGGCCCGCGTTTGCCGTCTGTGTCGTCGTCTCCCTCCGCTGATCGAGCGAGAGAGAGGTCTTCACAAGATGCCATGCTTCCGTGCAGGTTGCTCTTGCTCCACCGTACGTCACCCATCTCCATTCCTGCATCAGGTTGCTCGGATCGGCAGGCCGTTGCACAAGAATTAACGTCACCTGTGTTACTATGTATAGTGGTATCTACTAGTAGTAGAAGAACATTTCTGCTTGGAAGTTAGAAGTACCTAGCTAGTCATGTGTACGTATACATGGCTTGGTTGGGCTCTAGCTTGAGTCCTTGACGGCTAGGGCCGAGAGGACAGAGGAGGCGATCGAGAGGAGCGACGCATGCATTGCCTGATTAATAATTGGTAGCGATATGATTTCGACACTTATATATCAAGTTATTACGTACTCAGACCTATGTCTTCCGGCCATAATCAGGCTTATTACCTTACAATAAGTTACACTCATATGTATCAATTTGTCAAGGGGGAAAAAAAACAAACGAGCACGTACTATACATACGCTGCAATCTCGCTCGAGCTCGACCGCGTCCTAGCTATACTTACAATAAGTGTTCATATGTATCAACTTGTACCATGCGATTTCTGCTGCAAGGCGATGCACACGCACATGGCAACAAGCAGGCCACTCATTTCAATAGGCAGTACGTCGTTGTGTGGTACACCCTAGCTATACACTTCGATGCAAGTATTTCCCCAGAGGCCCAGACGCGACGACGCGATCGATAGATCGATGATGGAGAGGGAAGGGGAATCGAATGCCCTTGCCGGTTTCGGCTCCAACGCCGAGGGCCCCGCCGCCTGCTGCTGCGGTGCTGCCTCTCCCGATCGATCAGGCCGGCACCGGCTGAACTGATCCATCGGATGCTACCGCGTACCTCGATCTCGTACCTTGATCTCTTGTCGATCTTTGGTTGTTGCTGATCGTCGAATCTATACATTACTAATCGTCGTCTCCAGCCTTACTTTGAGTTGAGATCATGCATCATCACATCAGAAGCTGCCATGCCGGATGCTGCAGCTTGCACTACAGTTGCATTTGCATGTTGCGCGAACGTCAAAGTCTCCGGTCGCCGAGGTTGTGCTACTTTGGGCCGCTCAAATATTGGCTCCAAACCAAATGTTGCTTGCGTAGCTGTGCTACTTTGGGCCGGTCAACGGACAAAATTTAGTTGAGCTGTTAGCCTGCTTTGGGCCTTGAACCAAAAGCAGCCCCACCTGCGCCGGGCCGTCGGTGGGTGCTTATTCCGGGCGCCCGCGGGCGGATATATAAAAAGCCCAGCAGCGGCCACATGTAGACTTGTCTTGTACTCCACGGTATCTACACTGCTCGAGCCAAACCACACCAAAGCACGCGCTCTCTCGTTGCCTGCCGGCTTCAGGGCAGGCTTGAGCACACTGGGCGGGGGCAGGATCAACGACATGCCCGTGCCATACCCACGCTAGCCAAAGTGTACGTGTACCTCGCCGTGCTGACGTGCAACGTGGCTCTCGACGCCTATGATGCCCGGCGCGGCGCGACCCGGGCACGGCAGCCGCGTTCGTGTTCGTGTCCTAGTTTTTTTTAAATAATGGATAAAAATATGTCCTAGTGGTCCTGTCAGATACCTCTTCCATGTGGGCCCAGCCACGCCAGCCTGTCTAAGGGGAGGAGCCAACTACTTAAGGCCACCGGGGAGAACCAAGCAGATCATCAATCAAATATCACAATTACCTTTATCCCATTACTTGTATTACTGTTCATCTTCTCTCCCAACTCTCTCCTTCTCTCCCCTTGTACCCGGTTCTAGAGGAATTGCAGTGAGATTCGGTAGCCCTGGTTGTGGGTTGCTGACAGTGGTATCAGCTCCGTCGATCCTCACCATGGATCGGTACCTCGAGCTCGCTTTGCCCGGATCCTCCCGGGTTCGACGAGATCGAGGCCCGGTGGGATGCTCGGGGAGCAGCGTACCTCCGCCGCCATCGAGTCCCAGCCATCATCCCCCGGCGGTCCCCTCCCGATGTGGTTGCGGACAACCGGGAGGTTTGTTCGAGCCTACTTCCCTTCCCGTGGAGAGCGTTTCGAGCCGATGAAGGAGCAGCACGCCGTCGCCGCCACGCCGTGGCGGCGACGACCGGGCGGCCTCTTCAACAACGAACCCGTCCCCTCCGCGCCGACTCCGTCTCCTTCGCCCCTCGATCTTTGCGGCCACCGAGGCGATCAAGCCCGAGGGATTTCCCCTCCCGATCCAGGAGCGCCCGGAGCTTGAGGTGGGCGAGAAGGTTCCCCATCCATCGGCCGGGGAGGTGCTCAAGGCCATTGTCCCCGCTCCATTCCTCCTCTTCCACCTCGGGCGCCGCAATCGGGAGAACGAGCTCGCGCAGGCCGTCGAGAAGCAGCGGCTTTCGCGCTGCGGTGGCCGAGCGGTCAGGTTCGTCGTCGCGCACGCCGGAGTTGGAGAGGCTCGTCCTCGCCAAAGAGCTATGCGCCAGCGACCGCATCTATGTCGTCTTCCCGACCTTCTCGCAAGAACCGCCCCGCCCACGACGGGTAAGGTGGATCTCGCCCCGTCCGACCACCAACGGCGGTGCTGGCCTCCCGGATCCACCGACGGTTCGCCCAGGGACGCTCGCCCGCAGCAGATTGTCCGCCCGCCCGCCGACCCCCGACCGCTTGCCCAGGTCGCCTCTCGCCCCCACGCCCGTCGCCCGGCGAGCTCTTCCGCTCGCCCGGCGATTCCGCCAAGCATGGCGTGATCCTCGACCGCCCGATCCGCGGCGTCTCCGCGCCCGCCCACGATTTCGCCGCCGAGCATGGCGGGATCCGCGCCGCACCGACCACGGCGTCTCCCTCCACGTCGCGTTGGCCTCGCCGATCGCTGGGCGTCCTCGCGCCCGCGCAACCGCCCGACAATGGCGAGTTCCTCTATGCGTCGCCTTGGCCCGCATCCTGCGTGGAGGTCACGCAGCGGCACACCTTCCTCCGCACGCGGGAGCCCCCGCCGTCGCCCTCGACTTCCTTCCATCCTCGCGCAATCCGTCCGCCGCCACCAGCGAGGCCCGTGCTGCGGCGCTGAGAGGGCGTGTTGGGACGCGCGTCGCGGCGCCTCGAGCGAAGTTGGACGAAGAGCACACGGAGGTTTCTCCACATGGGCCAGCAGCGCCGCGGACTTCGGCTCAGGCGTCGTGATGCCGATCGCCACCAGGCTCCTCCTACGCCGGGCACTTTGCGCCGCCGCCACCGCGCCCGGCCAAGGCCGCGCCCACGCTCTTCACCCCGGCAGCGCCCAGGCCGCAGCCACCGATGCAGCACCACTACGCCCGACCTCAAGGGCGCGCCCGCACGCTTACGCCGCCCCCGTCCGCCACGACTCCATCCAGCCCGGCGCCGCCTGCTGGGGAAGGAAGTCCACGCCGCCCAGCTCATCCGCGCCCGTGTTCGCCAAGCTCGTTGCCACCACAGGCGTGCAGGCCGAGCGCATCTTCCGGAGTTCGTGGGCGCCCAGGACTTCGTCGGCACCGCCTATCCTGTCTGCGAGTACAAGTGCGTCGTGCTGTTCCGCGGCGAGCACAACGCCTCCACAATTCCAGGCCGCGTTCAGGAACTGCTGGACGCCAACATCAGCGCCCACGCCAGGATCCAGGCCGCCACAAGTGGTGAGGACGCCGACTTGAGCGCGCCTGCGTCACGGACGTAGTGTGCTTGCTCCGCCAGCGGGGCCTCGAGCACGTCTACAACGCCGCCACGGACTGCGTCGACATGACCCAGCTCAGCACGCATCTCGCCTCGGCTACCACACGCGCATCGCCCACAAGGTGCTCGATCCTGGATCGCAGCCACGACGCGAACGTCGTCATCGTCACCGGGGAAGCCGAGCGGCCACAACTTCTGCTGCGACATCACGGACGCCGACTTGGTGGGCTCCTGCGTCAAGACCGAGGGGTGCGGGCTCTGCCAGGCTCGCCTCGACATCACCAGTCTGCAGGCAGCGCACGCGCATGTTGATGAGCTCGCGTCAGATTCCGCCGAGCTGGACCACCTACACGCGTTGCTTGTCTCCGGCTCCGTGAAAGACGTCCTCGGCTGCAAGTTCTGGAGCACCACCAGGAGAACCAAGGAGAGGCGAGGGACATGCGTGCTGTATACGAGCTTCACAGACTACACGAAGTATGCCGAGCGGCTGGTGGCGTGGTTCTCTGACGCATCGTTCAACCTCGACCTCGTCATCAGGCCAGTTCGCGTTGAGTTCAGCAAGGCCTCCAAGCACAGCCAGCCATGGGTCGTACTGGTGCTCCACATAACGGTGGTGAAGGCTGCAGCGGGTGCTCTGGGGCTCCTACACACGCTGCTGCCGTGCACGAAGGCTGAGCTGCACATGAACTTCAGCTACATCGTCAACAACCCCTTCGGCCACGGCATCGAGCGTTCCATCCTCATCAGTGAAGTCCAGCACCATGAGCATGCGTTCAGCTCCTACGCCATCCAACCTTGCACAGCGAAAGTGTGGTGGCAGTCCCTCCTACCAGTTGCCAAGCGCGTTCAGCATGCAGTGGTTAGCATGGAACCCGTTCCAGAAGGTCACGGAGGGCATGGAAGTGCGCATGACCCCGGATGATATCTTCTAGCAAGACAAGCCTGCTCGTCAACAAGAACATCGAAGATCACTGTAGCGGCTTGTGGGAAAGCCGCCATTTAAGGAGGGAGGAATGTCAGATACCTCTTCCATGTGGGCCCAGCCACGCCCAGCCTGTCCAAGGGGAGGAGCCAACTACTTAAGGGCACCAGGAGAACCAAGCAGATCATCAATCAAATATCACAATTACCTTTATCCCTTTACTTGTATTACTGTTCATCTTCTCTCCCAACTCTCTCCTTCTCTCCCCTTGTACCCGGTTCTAGAGGAATTGCAGTGAGATTCGGTAGCCCTGGTTGTGGGTTGCTGACAGGTCCTGATGGGCCTTTTCATCCGTGCATTCGCCCACGCCCATGCTCACGCTGGCGAAAATGGGCAGGTCTAGATCGGCCTGCGCGGGTGGCGTTGCGTGTCCTATGTCAACCTCCATCTTATCTTTTGTCGACAAAGTGTAGTCAAACGGCCACCGGAGGTTTCTGGGGCTCTCCTGGGCCACCGTATTTCGATTGCGTCGGGTTCCTCGTGTGTGTGTGTGTGCATGACCCGCAAGAATTTGCTTGTTTCGTCACTCGTCAGTTCGCTTGTGCTAAATTCGATTGGTGCTGGTCTGTGTTGTCTGTACTGTACTTTTTTTTTTTTTTTTTTGAGAATGACACAGTACAACGCAGACACTCACAACACGCACGCACACTCACCCCTATGAACACACGCACGCAAACCCTACCCCCTATGAGCACCTCCGAAGGCTGGGCAGCCGGCAGATCTGGAGATTACCGAAGTCACCGTAGAGGCGCCCGTCGTCGACGGAACGCCGCTACCACTTAATGCATAACGCCGAAAATCCCGGGAAAATCCCAAGAAAGGGTCGCGAGCACCGGGATTTGAACCCCGCGGTGGGTAGCGTCCCACTGGACCGCCCTACCATTGGACTACAAGCCACCCGCATCTTGTACTATTTATCGATGACAGATGGGCCCGGCCCGAGGGGGTGCCAAAGCAGTGCAGCCGCTGGGGCCCATGAGGCCGTGGGGCCCAACCCCAAATATGTGAGCACCTATAATATGCAGCCCAACAGCCCAAGAACAAAAGAAAAAAATCACCGATAGCTGCTTCCGCGTCCGTCGTCCGCGAGACCGCGACTTCGTCGACTCCCGAGTCCGTGCCCTACAAGCTATTGCCGCCTTTGCCGTGCGCCGCGTCTCCTTCCTGCACCACGAGTGAAGGAGGCATCGACATCGTCAAATCGACATCGAATCGGTCCGATCGGACGATCTGGTTTCTGTGCAATTCCAAGCGGACGCCGGCTGTTCGTGGGCGTCAGGGGCTTCCCAGCTGCTGCTCGCCGGCCATCAGGTTCAGCAGGTAAAAGCTAATTGGCCCCAAATCTCCAATCTTTTCTTGTCAACAAAAACTCTCCAATCTTTAGTTCTTTAATATTTACTTTATTAGATTTGGGATCGCATGTGTGGTAGCAAGTATGGCATAGTTTTATTTAATTACTCACTACTTTTGTAGACGTCATGTTGCCCAAAAAGCATGAATCTGGAAGTGCAAAAAAGAAAAAAAGAAGAGAAAGATAGAGGACTTAAAAGAATCACAAAGAGGAGCTATTCTGAAATTTTTTGTAAGAGAGATACAAGCACTGCAACAATTACAAATCCAGATGAGTGGGCAATAGTTCCTGTGGAGGTACAAACTACACATTCAAACGATGAAGACCCCTGTAGAAGATAATGGTGGCATCAATACGGATCATAATACTGTGAGTGATCATCAGCCAATAATTAATTCTCCTATGATGGAATCTACTCATGTTGATGAAGAACCAGCTTTTACTATTGATATGTATGATCCAATAAATTGGGACAATCTTGATAACAGAGCAAGGGACATATTAGTGGAAAAGGGGCCTATTAGAGAAGAAAATATTGTGTTTCCTTTGGATGCCAGATCAAGACATTTTGCATACACTTATTATTCTAGAAGAATGGATAATGGAGAGGTATGTGACAGGAAATGGTTGGTTTATTCCAGAAGTGTTGACAAAGTGTTTTGCTTTTTGTTGTAAGTTGTTTGGTTCTAGCAACTGCAAGAGTTCATTGGGGGATGATGGGTACAGAGATTGGAGCCATGTTGGTGAGAGGCTAAAAAAGCATGAAGTTAGCACGGATCATATGACAAACATGAACTCTTGGAATGAATTGAGAGTAAGATTAAGCAAACATGAAACAATTGATAAGGAGTTGCAATCTGAAATCACAAAGGAGAAAGAGCGCATAAGGCTAGTTTTAATAAGAATTGTTGCCATTATCAAGTTTCTTGTAAACGCAGTTTAGCTTTTAGAGGATCTAGTGAGCAACTTTACAATGATGTGAATGGTAATTTCTTAGCTGCTTGTGAGATGGTTGCTGAATTTGACTTGGTAATGCAAGACCACCTTAGACGCATTCAAAAGAAAGAGTTGCAATATCATTATCTTAGTCATAAAATTCAGAATGAGTTGATTTCTCTTATTGCTTCTAGCATTACAAAAATCCATCATAAAGATTGTTAAAGAGGCCAAATATTTCTCAGTTATCCTTGATTGTACCCCGGATGTGAGTCACCAAGAACAAATGAGTTTGTTGGTTCGATGTGTTGATATGTCGATGGGAAAATAAAAGTTGGGGAGTACTTTCTTGGTTTCTTGAAGGTGGATGACACATCCGGTGAGGGGCTTTTCAATGTATTAGTTGACTCGATCAAATCATTTGGTCTTAATATTTATGATATTAGAGGTCAAGGTTATGACAATGGCTCTAATATGAAAGGAAAACACAAGGGGGTACAAAGCCGTTTGCGTGAGGTAAATCGAAGAGCTTATTATATGCCATGTGCAAGCTGAGAAGGATTTTGAAGCTTTCTATTTTTTTTGTTATGGTTGATATGGCAATCAGTTCATTGAACAGCAGATTTAAAGAACTTCAGTCATTCAATAAAAAATTTGGATTTCTAATGAATTCAACATCCTTGAAGGCTTTGGATCGTGCTGAACTAAGAGAGCATTGCATTAAATTTGCAAAAACTTTCTCTTCAGGTGGTTCATCGGATGTTAATGCAAATGACATGATTTCTGAGTTAGCTGTTATACAGTCTACTCTGCCAGATAAGCCGATGTCTGCTATGGAGATTTTTGAGTTTGTCACAGAAGCGGATTGTTATCCTAATATTTCTATTGCTTATCGGATCCTATTCACTATGCCGGTGACTGTGGCCTCAGCTGAAAGGACTTTTTCAAAGCTAAAACTATTGAAGAATTATTTGAGGTCCGTAATGTCCCAAGAAAGATTAAATGGTTTGGCAACTTTATGCATCGAGAAGAAATTATTAGATGAAATTGATATTGAGGCTATCATCAATGACTTCGCAGCTGCCAATGTTAGAAGAAACTTTTAAAGTAAGATAAGATGTACTACTTGTTTAATAAGAAAGTTTTTTTATGTATTGCATTTATTAAAGTAGTCATTATATTATTAGATTAGAGTTGTTTTAAGGGCCCATTCTTGTAGCTTCGCCCCGGGCCTTCAATTTGACAGGGCCGGCGCTGATGACAGACCATGGGGGCTCGTCGGCTGCATGATACGGCAGCCTCGTACCGAGACGTGGCACCCAGGCTCCCCCCGGGCACGGTTAGCGTCTGGCTCACCACCACCACGACTCTGCTCACGGCCATATATTGTTGTTCCCGATTTGAAGAAGGACAATTCAGACGATGACGGCAACATAGTCCTTGCTGAGGCTGACTTGCACAAGGACAAGGATAATGCGGACGATGATGGCGACATAGAGCCTCACATACAGAAGGAACCTGCCCAGGAAATGCAGGAGCAGCACTGCGAGCAGCAGCAGCGCGACGTTGGCCAGCGCCACGAACGCGAGAGAGACCGGGTCGCCCCTCGACCTGCCATAACGGAGTTGCACGTGAGGATGGCCAGGCCGAGCTTGGTGAGCACAGAAATGCGGCCATCGCCACGAATCACGATCCATTTTTGTCCGGGCGATGCTGCACACTCCAAGTTTTCACCCTGTGATTTGTATAGACTTCGTTACGTATATAATATCCATTGGAATTGTGCAGCGATGTATCCATTGGAATATCATATCTTATCTTCTGAGTCGCTCCAATGTTAGTTCGGTGCATTTGGTCAGAAACGCACAAAGCCGCGAACGGTCGCTGGCGGCCTATTTACCTGCAGAGGTGGAGATTTTGACAAATGTGTTTATTTGGAGCTGTTTGGATGTAGTACTTTGTCAAAGCAAACTCACTCAAAATTAGCATCAACAGTCATCACATCTGTTTTTTTTCTCCACATGGTTAATGCCATCTTTTTTTCTTACATTGTACTCCCTCCGTCTTAAAAAAAAAAATATTTTTTTACTTTTAGATTTTATGTTTGACCTTTCGTCTTATTAAAAAAAATTATATAAATGATAAACTAGCTAGATTATTATTAAAGTATCTCTAATAGTAGATTAGGTCATAACAAATTAAATAATATTTGTATAAAATTTTTGAATAAAATGAATGGTGAAACATAAAACCTAAAAGTCAAAAAAATATTATTTTAAGACGGAGGGAGTAGGCTCAAGAAGAGCCGAATGAGATAGCGTGGCATGGGCCTCAGATCCTACATTGTCAGAATATATATGGGCTCCTTTCGCACTGACCATGCATGCACCCACCGCTCACAATCCAATCTCGCCGCAGTCGGTGCAAATTTTGTTCAGGTTTCAACCACTGAATTTGAAAAGTACTAGAGGATTTAAAATTTTGACCATACGGTAAAGCCATGGGAAGCCTGAATGGTGCAAATTATCGACGTAGTAGCTGGCGTCATGAGATGGACAGGTGCAATTATCCGTTTGGTGTCCCGCGTCGCGCTCCAATTTTTCTATTCGGCGGATTTGGTGACGTTCCTGCAGAGGCGAAGATTTTGACAAAAACGTGTTTTGGAGCTGTTTGGTGTGCTCACATCTGAAAAATCCTCTATAAAAGGCGCCCCGTGCCCGGTGGGCCGGTACCATTCCTTCGTGGCACTGGCACAGTTTCCACCGCACTGTCGTGCTCTCTCCGCGCGCTGAAAATCGTTTGACTCCACATGGCCGCCCACGGTGAATATTCCACCTTGACCAAGCTCGGCTTCGGTGTCATGGCCTTCAACTCAGCGCTCGCCATCTACAACTCCTGGGGCGACGCCGGCTCCGTGAGCTTCGTGCTCGCCGCGGACGCCGCCCTAGTGCTGCTCTTCCTCTGCCTCCGTGCGTTCGAGCAGGCCGGCCGGGGCGGCAGGGATACCAAAATCAAGGCCGCGGTGTGGGCGCTCACGACCCTCCTGACAGTGATGTTCGCGTCCAGGGTGGCGCAGATGATGCCGCTGGCCGTCGGCGTCCTCGTCTTCCCTCTGCCTCCGCGACGTCGATCACGTCCGCGGCCGGGAAGGTCTCGACGGAATCAACATGGGCGGGCAATATTATGCGCTTGCCAAGGTGGGTTTCGCCGTGCTGACGTGCAACACGGTGGTCGACGCCTACGACACGAGGCGCGACTCCGGCTCGGCGGCGTTCGTGCTCGTGTCCTACGCGGGCCTTCTGATCATGACGGGCCTTTTCGTCCGTGCAGTTGCGCGCGGTCACGCTGGCGAGCACGGGCAGGGCTAGAGGGAGCGGCAGGAGCATGCCGTGCGGTGCTCGTGCCACCGGGTGCCGCTGCTGATGGCTCCAAGCTGTGGTCTGGCGATGGCCGTGGCCATGGCCATGAGGGTTTTCTGGGCGTTCTTCCTTTTCATTGATGCAAACGCAGTATGAATCCGTATTTCCATTGCCTAGCGGATGCATCGGTTTCGGTTCCCTCGTGTGTGTGTGTGTGTGTGTGTATGTTCTGCTGTGCCGCCGAATTTGCTTGTCTCGTCAGCTCCATATTTTTTGCAATAAAAATTCGATTCGTGTATCTGTTGGCTGTTCCATTCACTGATCGGATCCTGGTCCTGCTCTTCTACTGCATGCGCCGGCGTCTCATAATTAACCAAACGTAACTCAGAGATGCACATAATTTTGCACGAAGTACTATTCTATTCTCTACGACCGGCAACGGGCGTCATGGCGTCAGCGTCCACGTGTGCCTCAGTTTCGTGCTGCTCACTGCCCTGATCTCCTGGTCCTGACGGATCTCGGTTCTGCTCTCATGCCGTGGTCGTCCGTGCCGGCGTCTGCTTCATGGTCGGTTCCACGTACGGCGGCTGGGGTCTCGTTCTATGCACTGTTCCTTTCCTTCTTTTCGAGAACGTGTCCCTTCTTTGTTGGAATAAAATTCTACTCCTTGAACGCGTCATGTCATACTCATTAGCAAACTTAAGCAAATGATTGCCGATGTAAGGATGCGATTTGAGTAAGTGTCACAGCGATACGTTTCGATTCTGGCTCCTCGGTTATTATGATTTTAGTTCCAAGAAATGGGAACTCGAGCATTCGGTATTTTCAGCTATTTCGGTTTAAGTCGGTTCGGGTCCAGTTCAAACCGAACTAACCAAAAATTTCAGCAGCGAGTAAGACAACAAAAAAAAAAAAATCAGGTTTTAAAGAAAATTTAGGTGTTGACACTCAAAATTGTCCGGCGTGACTTTTGGCATTATGAACAAGTTACAATGGTCATGGACATAATTGAGGTCAAGTGACGTTGCAAACGGAGCAAGAACTCAGCCGGAGAAGACAGCAAGCCACGGCGGGCCGATCAAGTCGACTTAGCCGGTTGTGAAACCGGACAGCTTAGCCAACGGGCCTGGCCGGCTCTTCCCTTGATCCATGGGCGGATTGAGCTAGACTGCCCGCCAAGCTGGCTAGGCACTCGGACACCCCCCCCCCCCCCGTGGATTGAGCTAGACCGCCCGCCAAGCTGGCTAGGCACTCGGACACCCCCGTGAAATCCGGCTAAAGCCGGGTGCCCTAGCCGGCTTAGCCGGTTCTAGGCTATTTCCAAACCGACTTCAATCTAGTGTCGTTTTTTTGTCCATGGAAACGTTTTGGAATTGTTTCCTAAAGGTATAATACCACCCTCCTCTCTATATATGAGAGGATCACGGCCCGATTGAATCTATCTCCATCGGCAAAAACACAACACAAAATCAAACTTTTGTCCTAATTTCCTTTCTTCAACCCATGTACCTGCTTTTTCGGCTCTTCTCTCCACAAGTTTTGACGGCACAAGCCTTATTGGTCCTAGGAGATCCTTCACGTGCCTCCTCACGATGGATCTTTCTAGAGGTGGTTCTGAAGTCGTTTCAGCCGAGATCGAGCTCTACATCAGCCTTTTGAATCTCTTGATCGTATTGGTCGATTACGCTACGAATCTTGTTGTTGTTGCAGGTCAAGTGTGACCTCTAGGGTGTCCAAAGCCCACTGGTGTATTGGCGTGGACACTAGGAAGCACTACCTCTATTTTAGAATAACATTGAAATGAATAGTAATTTAATATGGGACATCACTTTTAATATGGGACATCACAGTCTTATAATTATTAGTTTTCACTTTTTTTTTTTTGGCAGCATGGGTGAGCAAACCTGCTCGGCCTGGGCAACCGCAAAGCCTCTAAAGCCGTTGCTGCTCATTTGATTTTTTTTTTTTTTATTACCAAAAGTGAAACAGCTAAAAAATTTGGTGCCAGTTCAAAAAACTATCTACAACAAAACCATACCACTTAATTCTTTTTATTTTAATTTCTAGATTAATTTAATTTAATTTTACTCTTTTTTCTTCTTTTTTGACCTCTATACATATGCAATATCATAACATCTCTCTTGGTAGAAAATTCTTAACCACACTTTTAACAAAACACTTGTCGAAAAGCCACTTTTTAAAACTTGGAGCTACAAGGGCCAGATTGAACTGGTTTACGTCTCTGATTTCTTGCTCATCTTCGGCGTGTTACTCTCCGTCCAATTTCCTCACGGCTGTTGCGACTTCCTTTTACTGGAAAAAAGATTTTGGATACTCGGATGCCTGTGGCCAGTGCCATGTCACTTCTACGTGCGGCTTTCACATTCTTTTTGCAGTAAAAGGAACCTTCCTTCCTTCCTTGGCATGCCTCCTCCTCGGCCCTGCATAAAACCACTTCGCAAACGATCGTCCTGCCTGTCCGCTGAGGCGCAGATTTTGGACTGGTGCAGGTGCCAGTTAGCGAACGATATTCCACTGCACTGAACATCGCTCGACTAATTTTGATTTGTGGTAAACAAAAACTTGTGCCATGGTTGAATCCACGTCCATATTCTTCCAAGTCAAGGTAGTTTGGGCGCATTTCCTTGTTCATTAGCTAGTCAATGGGGACGGCAAGCATGGTCCGCACCTTAAACAATTTTAAGGCTCAGACTTCAATCCTGTTTATTCAGCATCCTAAGCTCACCTTCCCTCTTCTTTTCTACCAACTTGCTCTAGCTACACCTAACAAACCTTATGCTCAAAAGATGGCAGTTGTAGGACCGACCATGTTATGAGATTAGAAGATCTACTAGTGCGATAATTTAGTAATTGGTAGGATAACAAGTGCTGATACGGTACGTGAGACGGTATTGACCTTGCAGCCCTAGGATACAAGTGGACAGCTCAGACATACCGATCAATTGGAGAATCTGTACGGTAGCAAATCCAAGCCGTTCGCGCCCGATCCAATGAGATTGTCAGAACTACCTCATTCCTTCGGGGCCAAGGGCGGGCGGGGACCGGTCCGATAAATTTAACCATTCAATCCAATTGTCACCTCACTGTCAGCTCAGTGCTGAAGCTTCTCAGCTAGGGTCGCGTCGCGTTCGTGCTCGCCGCGGATGCCGTGCTAGTGTTCACACTCGGAAAGCATTCTACCTGTATAAATAGGGCACCTGCTGCTATTCCTTCGCACTCTTGTGCCGCAATTCCGCGCGCAGAAAATCGTTCGACTGCATATGGCCAACGGCGAATATTCCACACTCACCAAGCTAGGTTTTGGGCGTCCTGACCTTCAACTCGGCGCTCGCCATCTACAGTTCCTGGGGTGACACCGGCTCCGTCGCGTTCCTGCTCGCCGGCGATGCCGCGCTCCTGCTGCTCTTCCTCTGCCTCCGTAAGTTAGAGATGGGCGGCGGCAGGGGCAGAGATGCCAAGATCAAGGTCGTGGTGTGGGCTCTCACGACGCTGCTGACGGCCATGTTCGCGTCAAGGGTGGCGCCGATGATGCCGCTGGCCGTCGGCGTCCTCGTCTTCCTCTGCCTCCGTGACGTCTGTCAGGTGATCCGAGACGGCGAAGGGGGCGGCAGGGTCAACATGGAGGCGCAGTGTTGCGCGCTTGCCAAGGTGGGATTCGCCGTGGTGACGTGCAACGCGGCGCTCGACACCTACAACGCTCGCCGTGACCCGGTCTCGGCGTCGTTCGTGTTCCTGTGCTACACCCTCCTTGTGATCCTGACGGGGCTTTTCGTCCGTGTATTCGCCCGCGCTCACGCTGCCGAGCAGGGGCAGCGCTAGAGGAGCCTGCGGTGCGGTGCTGATGCCCCCAGTTGCCGCTGCTGATGGCTCCAAGCTGGTCTGGGGAGATGGCCGTCGCCACGGTCACCGGAGGGTTATGGGCATTCTTCCTTTTTCATTGATGCAAACGCAGTCTGAATCCGTATTTCCATTGCCTAGCGAATGCGTCGGTTACCTCGTACGTATGTTGTGTGTGTGTCTGTGTGTTCTGTTGTGCCGCAGAATTTGCTTGTCTCGTCAGCTCCATATGCTTGCAATAAAAATTCGATTCGTGTCTGTGTTGGCTGTTCTATTCTCTACGACCGGCGACGGGCGTCTTGGCGTCAGCGGCCACGTGCCTCGGGTTCATGCTGCTCAGTGATCTCTGCCTACTTCTCCAGAGGTCATCGCTGGTGTCGGCTCAGCTCTGAATCTCATGTCATGCCATGGTCCGTGCCGGCACTGGCCCCTCCCTGTTTATATTATTTTTGTTTCTCTCCTATCCTGTCACGCTGCTTTTGTTGGAACATAATTCTGCTCCTTGAACACGACATGTCCGAGTCACCAGCAAACTTTTTTTTTTTCCGAGATCGGTCTATTCACCCGTTTTTCATTAAGACTAGTCGCCAGCAAACTTAAGCAAATCGTTGCCGATGTTTCATACTGCCGTCGCATAAGGATGTGATTATCGTTTTTCGAGCTGAACAAATCTATAAAAATACTAATAATATTTGTTTATACTTTATAGTACCGAATAAGTATAATTAGTCTGGGGAGCAAGGAATGGTCTCATTTTCAGAGGAATTCAGCCTCGAATTTCAAATTGCAGAAATCATCTGGCTAAAGAGTTCTCTTTGCTAAAATTCGAGTAGCCCGGTCCCCTTTGTGCAATTTGACTTATGGATACAAAACCTCTTGTAATGGCTTGGCTCGTTCTTATTTTTTTTTTTTTTTTTTTTTTGGTTCATTAAGTTGTATTCGGACCTCTTGTACCTTGTATTTTTTTTGTTGTTTGTTTTAAATAAATCATTGTAGGGACTTCAGTCCCTCCAGATTCCTAAACAAGTATAATTAGATCAAATATATAATACACGTATTTGAAATTATAACGATATTTTCTATCACTATTGGAAAATGGAATGTCATTTCTTTAATGAATGAAAACGGAATATCTTTGGTGGTCAATGCAAAAATTTCTTGAGGTGTGAAACTAAACCTCCAAGAAATATGTCATCACCTTGTAACTTGCAGGAAACTTTTGTGGATATGTATATTCTTAAGTGCTGACATGCACAAATGGTCAAGATAATTTCACAATTTTTTGAGTGCTTGAGCAAATCATCAAGCTAATTCCATATCCCCTTGAGTGTTATTAAAACCTCCAAGATAATAGTAATTCAACATTTCATTGGGTGTTATTTAACATTGCCAATAAAAATGTGCATTTCCTTGAGTGTACTTGGAAACTACTAAAGAATTTTTTTAGGAAAACTATTAAACCTATGGATCCAACTTTTTAGACAAATTTTTGATATGATAACGACGTTTATTGTTTTTCATTTTGCAAACGATAACATGCTACCATAGCTAGGATCCTCTCGTCGTATAGCAGACATTTATTGACTTTAGGAGAAAAATTATAAAACTGTGGACAAAGTTCTAGAATCTAGACCCAACCTTCAGTATGACATTGACGTTTTGTTCCTATTACTATTTTTCTCTTTTCTTTTACGCACTTGGCGACTAAGGATCCTCAGCTGCTCTCACCTGCTCCTCTTTCAGATAATTATTATATAAAAATATAGCATAAGCTTGAAATTATTTGAGTAGATGTAAATGTAATAGTAGTAGATGATTCTTAATCAGCTTAACTTAATCAGAGCCCGTTGTCAAAAAAAAAAAAAAAAAAAAAAAAAAAAAAACTTAATCAGAGCCGGGCCGGACGGCGACCTGAGGCTGAAAGGCAGCGCTAGTGCTCCGGACTACGTGACCGTAGGAGCGGAGAGCGCCGCCATGCCGGACGACGACAAGTTCTCGCGTTTCGTGCTTGAGGATTCAGTTTGCGCTTTGCAACTCCGAGGAATCCAGGATGACGTGGCCGTTACGCGGCACCCTGTATGCTGACTTGGCAGGAGTTGGTCATGCACGAAGTAACCTACTAACATGAGAATCGTGACCATCGACCTGTTGCTGTCCCCTTGGTCACGGCCATGCTCGCGTCCGAGCAGTCGCCGACGGCCGACGATTGTGCCGCTGGCCGTCGGGGCCCCTCGTCGTCCTCTACCTCCGCGTGATCCGCACCGGGAAGGCGCCGGTGGAATCATGGACCGCCAGTATTCTTGCCAAGGTGGGGTCCTCCGTGCTGACAGGCTACTCGGCTCTCGACGCCTACGACCACACGCGGCGCGACCTAGGCTCGGCCGCGCTTGTTTTCGGGTCCTACAGCGTCCTTGTGATCCTTTTGGTCCGTGCATTGTCAACCTGGCCCCGGTAGTGACGACGCATCAACCCCAGGTGCTGAAAAGGCGCTTGTCGACTGTGATCACACTTCTTGCTTCTACGGTAGCACAAGCCGTAGGCTACCTGTGTTCACACTTGTGGACAAATGCTTCAAGCCGCCGCACAGCCTGCACTATATATACAATCTCAGCTCGATGCTTTTAGTTTCATCTGGTGCCACTGCCTGCCTGCCGCATGAACCCTCCTTTAGCTTCGTCCATTCCGCACATATAGCCGGCAAACATAATCGGCATCGCGCAAGTAGGCATATGGATCACAGGCAAGGGTCGTCGGGTGTTCTAACCAGCCTGGGTTTCGGCGTCCTGGCGTTCAACTCGGCGCTCGCCATCTACACCTCCTGGGGCGACGCCGGCTCCGTGGCGTTCTTGCTCGCCGCGGATGCCGGGCTCGTGCTCTGCTCTTCCTCTGCCTCCGTGCGTTCGAGCAGGGCGGCAGGGCCAGGGATGGCGCCAAGACCAAGGCCGCGGTGTGGGCGCTCACGACACTGCTCACGGCCATGTTCTCCAGCTACGCCGCGAAGACGGCGCCACTGATCGTTGGCGCCCTCGTCTTCCTCTGCCTCCGCGAGTTCGAGCGTGCTCAGAGCCTCAGATCGGCTTGGGCGGACGGTACGCCGAGCTGCTCAAGCTGGCGTTCGGCGTCGTGTCGTGCGACTCGGCGCTCGCCCACCACCACGCCCACGGCGGCGCCCCCGCTCCCTGGCGTTTGTGTTCATCGCGTACGTCGGTTTCCTGACGCTCACCTGGCTCTTCCTCCGTCGCTTCGGCGGCGCGCCTCGCGGGGCCGGGCAGTGAGGCAATGGCACGACCAAAATAAAAGGCCGCGCGCGCGGCCTGGGCGCTGACGAGTGACCACGACGCTGCGCTCACTTACGTCCAGTCCAGGGCGCCGGCCATGCATGCTGGTCATGCCGCCTGCTGCTATGTATGCCCACGCAGTATTGGGCCACAGGACGGCAGGAATTTAATTACTCTACTTGTTTTGTCTGTCCCTTTAGAACATAATAATAGTCGGTTTACTTTTTGTAAACCGTGTGACTATATTGTGATGAGGCCTGGGAGAGAGATAGTAGTATAGTACGCCAGGCCAGTGAAAAACTTTCTACTTCTTACGTCAAAAGGTTGCTGTATCTAATATTCTTGTTCCAATTGAAAGAGATTGGTATACTACTATACTATTTTCCTTTTTTATACAGTGTTCTGTGCACACACAACTTCAATCCGCATCTGAAACCTCAACTCGGAACATCACACCATCAATCAAGTTACTACTGTTTCATTGGAGAAGTTCATATGCTTATCCTAGCTAGCTCCGTGGTCGTTGCCTTTTTCTCTCGAGTGATTAACGGTCAAACTAGGTGGTTCACTTATCTATAGTTTGACCAATATTGTATAGATAAAAAATATTAGTATTTGTGACACCAAATAAATATATTATGAAAATATATCTCATGCATGATACTGATTTGACATTATAAATTAATGTTCAT